>ML778464.1:144358-177990 GCA_009831015.1 Picea engelmannii
ATGTACTGAAGATGCTGGCATATTCTTAGTCGTCCTCCAATATCAATGGGTCCGATTTATCATTCATAACTTTCTTGCATTTATCATAGCATCTGTTAACACGTTTACTTTTTAATATTTACCTAATCACATAAAAATGTTTTAAGGTTATATAATTACTACGTTTAATAATTAAATAAGATAAATCCGTGGAATCTAAATAATTATCCCTGTCTGCCAGCCGCGTTTTTGCGTTCGCCAGCGCTATGTGCCTTTCGGCACTAGTGTTCTTTTTAAGGCGTTTTACTTGGTGGGTGGTCTTAGGCACAACAGTTAAAGTATTTATAAGTAAACTTATTTGTAAAAGAAGCAACGCATGGCGCGTTGGTAGGGAGGATTTCGTAAAGACATTCATGGTGGAAGGAGGTCCGAGGTTCAATCCTCGTGGACTCATAAATTTTTCTTTGCCTCTCATTATTCGACTTAACTAAAATATTATTAAACTAATTAAGTTAACTTAACTTAATTTAACTAATTTAACTTAATTTAATGTAATTAATTTATCCTAATTTAATTTAGAATTTAAACAACATAAAAAAAATTACTTTGACACCCCTTTTTTTTGTTTTGCTTTTATATAATTATAGCAAATAAAATAATAAAATAAATAAATTTTTTACTATTTAAACAAATAAAATAATAAAATAAATAAAATACATAAAAAATTTACGATTTAAACAAATAAAATAGTAAAATAAATAATTTTTTTACGATTTAAACCATAAAATAAATGGGAACGGGCTTGGCAGGTGGCATGCATTTCGTTTGCATGTATGACTCGTGTTTTACAAAGCCCTGAGTCCAATTGCGATGACATCATAATGTGTAAGGCATGAATTCACACAGATTCCAACAAATAACATCCGGATTGACAGCAAAAGAGGAAAAATCAAAGCTTCCCACTGCACTAGGATAGTTTCCTGCCGATGCATTTCCTTCCTCCTTGCACAATTCCCGGGTTTTGTTGTTTCTACGATATGAAGGAGTACAACTGAATACAAATAGATCTATTATCTCCTATCGAGTTAGTGGTAGAGCAACAACTGAAATGGCAGTTTCAGCTTTCTCGTTCAATTTATGGCCTCCCAGTAAAAGAACCAGAGCTGCAGTGGTGGAGCGCATGGTGAAAACACTCTCATCCCCTTCAATACTCTCTAAGAAATATGGTCAGTTTGATTCTGAACAAGCTTAGGTTCATGCCAAAAAAAATAGAAGAAGAAGCATTTTCAGCCTCTCAAAATTTTGCAGCTACAAATCCAGGCGATAGTGGAAGTCATGTATTGCAATTTTATTCAAAAGATGTCAGTAAGATTATGTTAGATACTGCTAAACTACATTCTTCCAATCAAAAACCCCCCCTCAGCACAATAACTATGTTTCCCAAGAGGGAGCCTCCAATCTTGATCCTCAAGTTTCTGACAATTGATATTTCTCCCTTTTTTTTTTTTTTTTGTAATTTGTCATCTGTTGTATTAATCTTGCATTCACCATTTATGTATTTAACATGTTACTGTATTACTATTTAAAAGAACTAGCAGCATAATATGTCTCATTCAGGGATTATAGTCTATTATTCATCATTTCGCTATTTGTCTTTGTTTTAATATTGTGTATTCTAGGGGTGTAATATTGACGCTTTGTTATTCATTTTATTTTAAAATTTTAATATTCTGCAATTTGTTATAGCAATAGTTGCTCACAGACTGAAAATATTTAAATTTGTAAGTCTTTTACATAAATGCAGAAACTACACAAGCCTGAGGGGCTAGTTCCACTGGTTGTTGTCAATGTTGTCAGGCGTTTGGATAGTTCGGTGCCAGCAAGTGCCCGGTTTGAATCCCCCTGGGTTGGGTGTAGTAGTCTAATGTGACAGGTTTACTAGGGATGTTGTCTTTTCTTTGGAAAAAAAAAGTGCAGAAAATACATAAATGCATTGACTTATAATTTTGTTTTTGTTCGTTTTCGATCTGTGAAGAAGAAGAATAGTTTTTTCTGAATGGATCTTGTGAATGTTGGGCTTCTCCCTCATCTCTTCCAGAGGATGGGAACTATTATTACCATGAATTGAACAGAAGAAGAAGCGTTATTATACATAGAGAGTTAGGGGTAGCGGGCTTTAGCGGTTGGTCACTTGGGTAACGGCAGTGACGTCTAGCAAAGATGGAATGTTTTCAGGTATGGACCAAGGAAAATATGTGCGTTACATGGCCGAGTAGGTGGAGGCACTGGAGCGACTCTACCATGATTGTCCTAAACCGAGTTCTATTCGTCATCAGCAGCTCATACGAGAATGCCCAATACTGTCCAATACTCTGGATGAAGGGCTTATAAACATGTATATATTGTCCAAGTGAATCGATGGGTGAGAAGACACAATGGCTGGAGTTTTTTTCATTAAATAATGTATGTTTGATGATTGTTGTTTATGTGTTTTCCTCGGCGAGGGAGGACGACGGCCTGGAGATATTTACCCGGAGAAATACCAAAGGTTATACAACCACCTGGTAAGCTTTCTATCAATATCAGAAATGACCTCTTTGAGATGTGAGGTGCCGGAGTAACCTTGTCTGATAAGGATATTGATTTGGATAGGCCAAGAGAAAGGAAGGTGGTAGGGTAGGAACCAAAGAGGAAAAAAAAAATCTATGGTGGCGAGAGTAGTGCTGCAAAGGAGAAGAAGCACGCTGCAGGAGTTCCTCCAGTGATTGATTGATGTACCGAAGCCGGCCCTCTATCTCCCGCATCTCTTTAGTTTAGTAATCTTGGCCGCTTCAGACCTCTGCTCTTCAACTATATTCTGACACCAGGACGCCTTCTCAGCAGAGAGCCTTCCTGCATCAGCCAACAGAGACTCCGCCTCTGGAGCCAACATCCTGTCATGGAGCACCTTTATAGAGTCCACTCCAACCACCTGGTAAGTCATGGTAGATACATACGTTTTACCCTGAACCTGATCTAGATGAGTAAGTCAATATAGTAGGGTTCTCTTATTTTCGCCTTTACTATTTTTGGGATATGAAAGGTATATAAAAGATGTATATACAACACTATTAAAATTTTGTGGATACTTTTTCAGAGTTTTGACTATAAATTGTTTGTAATTCTATGTATAACTATGTAAACTGTTCGTAATTTTTTTTTTATAACCATGGAAATAAATTGTTTGCAATTGTTTGTAATTCCAGTTTGTAATAGTTTGCAATTCTTTATTTTATTTTTATTTTTATTAATGTTCTATGTTTTATGTGTTCTATGTGCAGGTTAAGCTAAGCGTGGCTGGATTTTCTCAAAAGAATGAAAACTACCCCTTATTTAGGCCCTCAGTTCCAGATTTGAACCAGGGCTCTGATACCAATTGTAATTCTCTTATTTAATTTAAAATACCATTGATTTAGAACAGAACAGTAAATTTAAAATTCACTTAATCTAGCACATTCAATCTAATATTTCAATAAATAAAATTTACTAACAATTTAATTCAAAAGATTCATAACTCTAACCTGAACCTGATGTTGCCGCTTGCTTCCTTAGCTTGAATCTGATGCTTGATTCCTTAGCTTGAATCTAATGCTGCTCTTTAGGACACCCCAAAACCAACCTCCCTGCCGACTAGTAACGCCTAGCCCTAGAGCATCAATGGATGTCCTAGCCCTCCGAGCCCAAAACCTCTGCAGCCCCCCGGTGCACTGTAAATTCCACTGTTAATTTCACTCTCCAATACTCCAAGCTCTCCTCTCATAGAATGAATAATCCTCCTCCACTCCTTTCTTCCCCCCCTTTTTCCTCCTTCACCGCCCCCATGCATTAACTCCCACCTAACTCTTTATTACACCTTATCCCATTCTTAATGACCTTATCCTATTATTAAATGCCTTATCCCTTATTTAAATGCCTTATCCCATAATTAAATGCCTTATCCCATTCATTATTATGTTTCCCTTTTACGAGAACGTAACTTAAATTAGTATTATATTTTTATTATTAACTATTAATTTAATACTTAATTAATTAAGGAATTAACTAATAATTAAATCATTCATTAACCCTCATGAACACTATTTAATAATATCCAATTAGAAATGTTACTTTAAAATATAAATACAGTTTAGTTAATCTTTTAGGATTATTATTAAATTAATTATGCTTAATAATTAAGGGTCGTTACAATATGGAAGGAAACCATGAGGTAAACAGAGAGGAGAAACATGTCAAGAGACGATGTACATGGTGAAGGAAAAAGTGTATTAGGTTGAGGGTGGGGAAGGTCCATTTGTAGTTAGGAAGACACCAAGTTGAACCAATTAATCCTAATGCAATAAAAATCTCTTCTTGGAATATTTTTAGGTAGTTTTATGGTGAGGATAACCTTGTAGCATTATGTAGCTAAATTATGGGTAGTTTCTTTAAGTTACATGTCAATAATTCATGTTTTGTCTAAAGGGAAAATGTTTTCAAACATGTAGAATATGTAGATAAGGTAAAAAATGGGCACTCAATCCAAGGTTCATAAATGTTAATGTTTAAACAATAAACATCATGCTTTGAGTAAATGATTGAAAGCACCATAGGCCATCTAATATTGGTGAAGTTGTCTACCCTACCTCCGGAGTTGTGCAATGATCACATGATGAATGAAATAGGAAACAATATAGGAGTTTTTCAATGTTTTGATTAATTTAACAGCCCTTGGTGTATCACAGTGACTATGTGAGATTCTAGTTCTAGTGTTTTATGATGGAATCATTATCCTTTTGTGATGTATGTGTGTTTACTCAAGATGGAAAATGGTGAAAATACCCATTGATGTTCACGCACCACTAAGAAAATGTTATTAATTAGAACCTTATGTTCATTTTTTATTATGGATGGTTTCCTCCTTAGTAATTATTATTAATAAAAACTGATCAAGGCCTATACATGATTATGAGTATCACCTATAGTGAATAATGGTTGAGAATTAATTAATGATTAGCTTCCCTTGGTGATTGGTTGTTGGTGAATTGCACATACTTAACAATTATACTAATAACATCCCCTCATTAATTATTGTTAAGCATTTACATGGTGCGACTTCCCTAGCATGGGAACTAATACTCTTTTCCTTGTTCACCTTTTGACTAGACATTGTGTGACTTATTATGATAGTCATGAGATGAGATTTCAAACTCCACATCCCCAGGATCCCACTTGTTTTTTTCTTTACATACATGGGGTCACAGGATTACATAGTCAACAATCTAGGGAATTAATTCCCAATGTTTCTCTACACCATGAGAACTTTGTGGTGCTCACAAACTTTGTCAATGAATTTGCATCATTCTTCAAAGTGTCAACCTTCTCCATCATCACCTTCTTGTATTCAACCATGTCTCTGACAAAGTGATACTGAACATCAATATGCTTTATCTTTGAATGATAAGTTGGGTTCTTTTCCAAAAATATTGCACTTTGAATTTCACAATCTAACCTTACTACTTTTTTTACCAGCCCAATATTTGGACAAAATATCTATAACCATACTAGTTCCTTTCTTGCGTGAGTGGATACCATGTATTCAACTTATGTAGTTTAGAGTGCCACTACATCCTATCTTTTTCTCATCCAACTGATTTCTTCTACAAATGGGTTAAACACATACCCACTTGTAGATATTCTAAGATACATATCTCCAACCCATTACACGTCAACAAACGCATGTATGTCCAACACATTGTCCAATCCCGGTCTTTCTTGGTAGCACAATCCATAACAATAAGTGCCATGCAAATATCTAAAAACCCTTTCTAATGTTATCCAATGCTCCTTCCCTAGTTTTGACATATACCTGCTCAAAACTCCCACTACATGTGTAATGTCTAGTCTAGTATAGACTAGTGCATACATCAAACTTCCTACTCCACTAGCATATGGAACATGGGACATGTCCCCTTCCTCTTCTTGTGTCTTGGGACACTGATATGTAGATAACTTTACAGCTACATGAATAGGAACCTTGATAATTTTATTTTCCTTCATATTAAACCTATGTAATATCGTCTCAACATATTTTCTCTTATTCAACTCAAGTTTTATGTTTGCACAATCTATTTTAAACTCCATTCCCAGAATGAAATTAGAAACACTGAGATCCTTCAGGTAAAATTTGGAGGATTTTCACCTCCTTGATAATATCCAGGTTAATTCCTACTAGCAACATGTCATCGACATACAACACTACATAAATAAGTGATTACCAACCTTCTTGGAATATACACAGTGATCATCTATGCTTCTTACAAATCCCATTCCAAGGATGTATGTGTTAAAATTTTGGTACCACATCCTAGGTGATTGATTCGTGCCATATATTGACTTCTTTATCTTACAGACCAACTCTTTCTTTCCCTTCACTACAAATCCTTCTAGCTACTTCATGTGAATTTCTTCTTCCAGATCCCTATGTAGGAAAGTTGTCTTCACGTCCATATGTTCTACTTCAAAATCAAAAGAAACAACAACATATAATAGAAATATAATAGAAAAAAACTGGAAATAGGAGAAAAAATTTCACCAAAGTCAAATCCCTCTACTTGGGAATATACTTGTGCTACTAATCGAGATTTTTATTTCTCCACTTTGCCTTATTTATTCAAATTCTTCTTAAACACCCATTTGTTTTAAATGGACTTTCTTCCAGTTGGAAACTCAACTATATCTCATGCCTCATTCTTATCCAAGGAATCCATCTATTCAACCATGGCCTTCTTCTAGAGTTTAATATCATCTGTATTCATTGCTTCCCCGATAGTTTTTGGATCATCATTAGTAATAGATAAAGAAAAATTAGCACAAAAATCAGGTGCACTATACCTTTTTGGTTTCCTTATTTCCCTCATTGATATCCTCAATACTAGAGTATGAGGTTATTTTTCTTTTGATTCATCTTCTTCTCTTTCTTTAGATTTTGCATCATCCAACTCAAACTCTATTTTCTCAAGTTCTTCTTTCCTTTGTAGGAATTCTTGTTTGGGAACATCTTTAACCTCTCTAAAAAAAACATTACGACTGTAGACAACCTTCTTAGTTTCTAGGTTCCAAAGTTTATAACCTTCCATGCTATATTTATAACCAATAAAGATACACTTTTTCATCTTTATTATCCATCTTACTCCTATTTTCCTTTTGAAAATGTACATAAGCATCACACTAAACACTCTGAGATGTTCAAGAGAGGTTTTATTACCATTCCATACCTTGTGTGGATTTTTTTCCACCAATGCTAACGAGGGTGATATATTTACCAAGTAACATGTAATACCCATTGCCTCTACCCAGAATTCCTATCCTAACTTGGCACCATTGACCATGCACCTTGCGTTTTCCATCAAGGTCCTATTCATCCTTTCTACAACTCCATTTTGTTGAGGTTTGTATGGAGTATTCTTCTTCCCTTCTATACTACACTTCTCACAAAATTATTTGAATTCATTTATGCATAATTCTCCACCATTATCTATCCTCAAAACCTTTATTTTCTTCTCTGTGTAATTTTCTACCAGAGCCTTAAACTCTTTAAATTTATTAAATACCTAAAATTTCTTCCTAAGAAAATAAATCCACATGTTCCTTGATAAATCATCTATGAATGAAAAATAATACACATGTTTACCTAGTAATGGAATAGGTACATGTCCGAACACATCACTATGTATCAACTCTAAGATCCCCTTTGCTCTTAGAGAACCAAGTGACAATATTACTCAATTATGTTTACCATATATGCAATGTTCATAGAAATCCAAATCCAAGATGAAATTAGATATACCTTCAACCATACCTTTACCTTGTAGTGTTCGAAGGCTCTTTTCTCCAATATGTCCTAGTGTTGGATAGGAATTTTGGATAAGTTTTTTTATGTTTTGGGATTTGTGCGAGAATAAGTCAAAGAATAAAAGACGGTTGGAACATGGACCAAAGCACATGATTTGAAAAAAAATTAAAGTGTCAAAGCGCAAAATAGAAATATGCATGATGGAGAAGCACGCAAAAGGAGGAAAATGGTTATAGACCATTGGACATATTTTCCACTTTTTAACGGGCTTATCCCTATTTTTATGTATAAATATGTAATGGGTTTTCGGGTATAGAGGTTCTTAAAGTTAGTGAGTTGTGGGGTTCATAATAGGTGAGTAGTGAATGAATGAGTTGCTAGTTGAGTTTTTTACTAAGGAATTTTTTAGGTATGACTGGGGAGTGAGGCTCACACTGCAACATAATGGCTAGGCAGGTTTGGGTAAATGTTATAGTTGCATATTTTGTAGCAGAATGCACAAATGTAGAATATTATCAATGAATAATAAAATAAGCCAGTCATTGTGGATGTATTCCAAGTTGGGTGAACCGCATTAAACCTGTGAATCATGATGCGTTATCTTTTCATGTTGTGATGTTTATTATTATGGTGCAATGATAAGAAATTCTTAAGTATGATTAATGTCTTAGTTATATATGATGTTGCAATGTCATGCAATGAAAGTAATTGGTAAATGAGTGAATATCAAGTAAAGGAATGTCGCACACATATTATGTTTCATAATAAGTAACTATTAAGTAATGGGAATCATTCACATGAGTAGATGGGTAGTAAGAACATGAAGAATTCCTCAGTTCCCCTCATCATTGTCGAACCTTGGTTCCTACATCCCCTCTAAATGCCTCAGGTGAGATTTCACTTGCTTGAAGGTGATTCCCAAAAGGCCGATGTCTAAGGGTTTTGTTGGTATATTGATGATTAACCCCATGTCTTCCCACTACGCACCAACAAATGGTTATGTTGCCAGGACCGAGAACTATAATTGAGGGGAATGTTTAGGAGGAAGAATAAGGAGGATATTATTGAATGGATAGAAAAGAAGCAATGATATTTTTCCAGAGAACAGAATAGGAACCCATGACTCAACGATGAACAATGATTGCAAAGTTATGTGTTCACATATCTCCATGAAATTTTCTTTGGTGAGTTTTCAATGATCTTGACTGAATGGTTAGAGAGGCTAGTTGGGAACGTTGGGAGATATCGAGTTGAAGATCCAAGAAACTGGACTCCTGATATGATCGGACAATTAAATACAATAACTAATAAGGCTTCTCATGTGGTTGATTTCTAGTTGAATAGTATTCTAGGGGGTTCAATTATAGAGTTTGTGATAGATTGTATCCAATATTATAGTGTCATGGAGAGGGAATTTTTCAAGTGTCCACGTGGTAGATATTTGAGTGCATTGTCTATATAGATAAAAATGTTACTATGTGAAAAGAATGTCATGAAGATGAAGTCTGATTGCTAAGCACCATTGTGTACATAGGGGGACTGGGGGATGACCAGAGGATTATATGAGAGTGGAAAGAGAAAGACGAGTAAGAATCATATGGACTAAAGATGTCAAAAGAGAAATGCATTGAATTAGATGGATATATTAGAGTATTTCATTGTGGGAAAAGGTTTAGATATAGTAATAAGGAGACTGTGGCTAAGAGAGAAGAGAAACACAAAGTATTTGAGAAAAGAGACCCCTCCACAGTATTTCAGATCACACCATATAGAGAAAGGAAAGAGAAATAAAATGATCCTCAATACAGTCCAATACAAGAAGGAAGCCCATCTCAAATCAGAATCTGCGTCAAACCCATGACCCCATGTGTGTCACCTAGATCTGAAGAAGAAACCGAAACTGTGTCGAGATTGATTGTAGTTAGTGGAGGAATTCATAATAGTAACCATAATAGTGGAAGCATCTCAGCGAACCAAATTTAGTTGACATCACCGAAGGTAAGTACTACAGAGAGTACAATGGAAAGGATAGATCATACACTGTGAATGCCTGGATTTTAGAGAGAAGGATTGGAGGACCCTGAGAAACACATGTTTTTGTGCAACATGATATTGACTACGAAGAATTTCCAAGACGAGACAACAAATATTTTGTAGTTAGCCATGACGTTTAGAGGTCATGCACTACTATGGTATATGAAGTATCAACAAACTACACTGACCAAATAGTCAAGAAATTTGGTAGAGATTGGAAAAGCATTGTTGAAAGAATTTAGGAAGCCGAAATTTGAATCTCAATACATCAAAGAGCTAAGAGAGATTAAGAAAGTAAAGAATGAGATAGTGTGGGGCTACGAATAGAGATTTAAGGATGTGATGGGTACATTGACATTTCAAATTGCTAACGAGCAACATTGATAATGGTTTATTGCAGGTATGTTGCCACACATTCGTTGTCCATTAACATGGAAAATGGTTACGTCGCATCTGAAGCCTTAGAAATCATGATGAAGTTAGAAGCATCTCCTATAGGATATGGAGCAGGTGTGGCATAGGTACAATCACAGTTGGATGCACTAATAATTTAGTTATCATAGATAACGAAAGAAAAGGAAAAACATGAACATGTTCATTGTATTACATGTAAGACAAAAAGGCCATCAAAAGGAAGAATGTCCATCATTCGTGTAGTATAAGGCCACAGGAGCACCAAACCCATTGACAAGAGGAGTAGGGTATTGTGACATATGTAAGACATGGGGAAAAAATCCAACTACTTGTCCATTATTACAGAAGTACCAAAGTACACCTAAGAAGTTTTTCTATATTTTTTGCAAATCTGGAGGAAACGATGAGAAATATTGTCACTCATTCGACTTAATGAGAGAATGTACTTCAGATGTATACATAATATAGGAAGAAAATTCCGCAACAGAAGGATGAGTTCCATAGTACAACACTCCAAGAGGATTTAATCAGGGTGGACATGGAGGATTCAATAGAGATCAAGGATGTCAAGGATTTGGTCAAGGAGGAAGAGAACCAATGATCTATTATAATGGCAATCAACCAGGACATTTAGAGAGAGACTACTTGAATCCTTGCATGATTTTCACGTATTGCAAAGAATTATATCATGTGATAGAAGATTTTCCTCAACTGATAGATAAGTGGTAGGCAAGAGGAACCAAAACCAACACCATAACCTATTGGAGTTACTTCACACACACCTAGGATTTATTTTTCCTAAGGTTATTCCTTGTTTATTAGTCATAATTAGTCATTATCCAGTTTCCTATATTTTAGGAGAGAATATTCCACTTGGAGAATATTCTCTTTCAGTTGACACTTTAATTTGACTAGTTGAGTTGAGTTTAGATGTTGCATTGGTTTTGTCACCATGTAACATTGGGATCATCACCAACTCACTACTCTTTGTTCAGTCAGTTAACAAAAGACTAGTTGACTAGTTAACTCAACTAGGTGGTAGTTCACTCTCGTAACTGCCTAAGAGACTAGACTAGGTGGCAGTTTACTCTTGTAACTATTGGTGTGTGTCTAGATCAATCTAGACCACCACTATGGATCATTATTTACTCATGTATCCTATATATATTGCAAATTATTCACTCTTTGAGTGTGGAATATGGTTAATGAGAATTCTTCCATTGTTTCTCTCCTTCTTCTTCCTTTTCCAATTCTCTCTGCAAATGTGTGTATTATTGTTTAGATAGATCTATTCTATGCAGGTTCAACAAATTTACATGGTATCAAAGATGATGGACTGCTAAGAAAAAGCTACACCAAATTATTTTTTGCAAGTACAAAAGATTGAAGACAACAAAAGATGGATTATTCACCGGAAATACTTCTCACGCCTCATAACTATTTGGAATGGAAGCCAAAATTTATGCTTCATATTAGATGCAGAGGATTATACCAAATAACCATGGCAATGGAAGTAGAGCCTGATTATGTCGATGAGAAAAATGACTTTCTCAATAGACAAGATATGGCCATAGGAAGTATCGACATGTCTGTTTCTCCTGAACTTTTCCATCAAGTATATGAAGAATCAAAAGGATTAAATCCGAATGAATTATGGACCAGATTGGAGGTTCTATTTGGGAATAAATAATATTGTGAATATTTCATGCAGGAGGTCGAACAAATAGATCCAAAAGAGAAGCCATCAGAAGATCAAGCCTCTTATTATGAAGAGTCTTCTACAAACGTTTTTGCATAAATTAGTATTCCAATAATTGAAGATGATGTCTACTCCATTTCAGATTTATTTTATGAAATTCATGTGGAATATATATGGCATACATCTTAGGAGTCACATGCAGACACTTTTTCATGCACCATGCATGCATGTTAGGAGACAAAAAGAGATCCACGCACATCAGATGTCATTTTGATATTTTTTTAGCACAATTTGCAGAAACAAATTGGATATTTGAATTCCTCTCGGGGAAATATCCAATTTCAAAAAACAAATCGTCCGAAACAGAGTCTGGAAAGTGAAGTTATGATCATTTTAAAATCAACAAAATTTCAACATTTTTCTAGAAACGGCCGCACGATTTTCAAAATTTCATCCAAAATTTATTTGGATGTTTTTCCTTACAAGAAGATAAAGTGGATATCTGTGGACATATAAATGGTGCATATACTTCATCATATTCATGCATACATCTACATCTTCAACAAAATCTTCAAAGAGCACAAAATTGCATAGTTGCAAGGTTTCTTGGAGTGAAGGACATGGTTTCTTAACAATTGCCTTTTGTTCCTTATCATTTTTTTATTTTATGCATTGTGATTTGAGGGGGGGTTTTAGCTTTTGTTCCTATGAGGTTTTCCCTCTTTCCTCATTTAGTTTAGTGTATCTTTTGTATTTGGGTACCTAACATGGCCTCGTAGCCGAGACCCATTCTTTATTTTCACCATAGTGATGTTCAGGGGGGGTGTTGGAGTTACTTCTCACACACCTAGGATTTATTTTTCCTAAGGTTATTTCTTGTTTATTAGTCATAATTAGTCATTATCTAGTCTCCTATATTTTAGGGGAGAATATTTCACCTGGAGAATATTCTCTTTCAGTTGACACTTTAGTTTGACTAGTTGAGTTGAGTTTAGATGTTGCATTGGTTTTTTCACCATGCAACATTGGGATCATCACCAACTCACTACTCTTTGTTCAGTCAGTTAACAGAAGACTAGTTGACTAGTTAACTCAACTAGGTGCCAGTTCACTCTCGTAACTGCCTGAGAGACTAAACTAGGTAGCAATTTACTCTTGTAACTACAGGTGTGTGTCCACATCAATTTAAACCACCACTATGGCTCATTAGTTACTCATGTATCCTATATCTATTGTAAATTATTCACTCTTTGAGTGTGGAATATGGTTAATGAGAATTCTTCCATTATTTCTCTCCTTCTTCTTCCTTTCCCAATTCTCTCTGCAAATGTGTGTATTATTGTTTAGATAGATCTATTTTGTGCAGGTTCAACACATTTACATAACAAACATCAGAATCAACATTATAATAAAAATTAGAACTTGCAAATGATAGCAGCTAAGGAGCACGTCGATCATCCCAGAGTAGTAGTTGTTATGTGAGTGATCTGTATTTTATGATAAGAATGAAATGACTACAGATTATTAACACATTCTTAACAAATAATAACAAAGATACAATAAAACAAGTTTTCTAGTCAATAAGGAAATAAGCTGAAATTGTAAAATGTAGTGGAACACAAGCTTGCTGGAATGGTGGCGGCTTATCTTTGAGAAGAGATGTGACGACTGCGCTCATTCGCAAGAATATGGTTACAATGAGGCTCTGAAGGCATTTTACAGTAAAAAATAATGTCAAAAACCCTAGACATCCAAAAACCTAACCCTAGGAGATGAAGCACCAAAAGTCATGTGGGCCCCGTTTGGGTAAGTTAGTACATCAACTTCCCGGGGTCGTAACTTATGCATACGATCTTCGTTTTATGTGCACGATAGCTCGTTGGAAAGGTATAACCGATAATAAAAATTTCCAAACAGCCCAGGTTGGTGCCTTCGATAGTCACTTAGGACCAAAATCCCAAAAAGCATCGTTTAGGGCCTCAAAACGGCACCGAACGTTTGGAACCCGGAAAACTGCTGAACAAATGCCAAGGTGGAAAACTGTTTTTTGATCTAGTGGAATAGGTGGGTGGCCAATGATATCCACCTAGATCAATCCTCCCACCTTAGGAAGAAATGGTCTCCATTGCGTTGATTTCCCCCATCAGATGAGGAAATGTTTGTTGAATTTGGCCCTGAGTGAGCCACTTTCCTTGGTGCAAGAGTTGCCCTGCTTTGACGACTAGATAAAGTTGTATCCTTTACTGGTGAGTTCCCTTGAATTGGGTGTCCACAATATGATCACTGGATTCTTGTTTTATACAGTCGAGGTTGAGCTCTGTTGGTGTCAAGTGTTATGCTACTTCTGAGGTGTCTAATAATGGTGGTAAATAAGGCCGAAGAAGATCCACATTGAACACTGGGTGCAGGCCAAGGAAAGGAGGAATGTTGATCTAAAAAACATTATCCCCCATGGCCTTGTTGATGGTGTAATACCCAATGGAGTGGGAAAATCTTCCAATGGGGTCCTGTAAGGCGTTCTTTCTGCAGGTGCAACCAAAATTTGTCGCCCACCTAAAACTTCTGTGGCACCCGATGTTGATCATGGAACTTATTTTACTTATCATTGGATTTCTGTAGGATATATTGAAGCTATTGGCAGATGTGTTGGATCTTCTCAATGAACTGGGTGGCATAATCAACTTCAGTTGGAACAGGAGATGAGTCGACCAAGGTGACGGCAAGGGGAAGTGAAACATCTATGGGACACAATGGTTGGAATCCCAACCCCACCTAAAATGGGTTGTGTCCAGTTGATCTATGCAGATCTCGATTGTAGCTATGTTGGACATAGGGAAGACTCTCATCCCATGTGAGAGGGTGCTTGGAATTATACATGCGCAATATATGCAAGATCATTCGATTTACGACCTCGGTTTGGCCATCTGTCTAGGGGTGGAAGGCCATGGATTTTTTGAGCTTGGTGTCTAGTAGTGACTAAAGGCTTGACCATAATGTGCTGAGAAATCAACTATCCTGATCTGAGACAATGGTTTGTGGGATTCCAAAATGTACCCATACTCGTTCAAAGAAGAGCTTGGTAGTGGCCTCTACTTTGATTCTTTTCTTACAAGCAACTAGAATCGCCATCTTAGAAAAGTGATCAACAACCACAAAAACACAATCATTTCCCCGCTTGGTGGATGGGAGGCCCAACATGTAGTCCATTGAGATGAATTCCCATGTCCTATCAGGAGTAGGAAGAGGGGTGTACAAGCTTTGTTTCTTAGTGGTCGGTTTAGCAATAGCATAGGAAGTGAAAGACCCAATATACTTGGTGACCTCTTGTCAAAGTTTTGGCCAGTACAAATTTTTTTGTAGCATCACCACTGTCTTTTTTATGACGAAGTGTCCGACCACCTGATTGTATTGGGCTTCCTAGATCATCTCCACTCGCTCGCTTGATGGAACACAGATATGGCCCAGATGACACAACAACCCATCCTGAAGATGGAAATTATTGACAACTTCGTTTACACGCAACATTTGGTAGGTGGTGGTGAAGTCTGGGTCTATCTCATAGAGTTGGGGTCATCTAGAGATCTCGTGGCTGTAAGAGTCTAGCACCGTGGTGAGTGTCATGAATGGCGGTCTACTGAGGCAATCAACAACACAGTTGGTGCCTCCTGTTTTATACTTGATGTTGAGGTGGAATTGTTTCAAGTATGTGTACCACTTTTGATGGTAGTCATTCTACAATTTCCCTTGTGCCTGCATGAATTGCAGTGGATTATGATTAGTGTGGATGATTTTTGCCTTCCCAAGAATGTAATGTTTCCACTGGTGGTAGGCTTGCACACTGGAGTGCATTTCTTTGTCATAAGTAGGGTACTTATGGACAACATATGATAGTGTCTCACTATGATATGCCACGGGGTGGTCATGCTGAGTGAGAATGGTGCCCACAACATAGTTTGAAGCATCTGTCTTGATCTCAAAGGGTTGTTGTAGGTCTGGTAGTAAAAGTACTAGGGCTGAGCACAAGAGCTTCTTCAAATCATCGAACGCTTTTTGTTGGGACTGCCCCCACGCAAATTTATCCTTACCACCACCCCTAGTTATTTGGCTGAGGGCCCACGCAATATGGGATAATACCAAAACAAACCTGCGGTAGAAATTGACAAGTCCCAAGAAGCTCCAAAGCTCACTGAGTGTGGTTGGGGTTGGTCAGTCACGAATGAATTGGATCTTGGTTGTGTTGATACTGAGAGGGGGGTGAATCAGTATCAAGTACAATTTAAAAACCATTTCAACTTATACTCAAGCCATTCAATTATATCCAATGAGAAATGAACAATAGTATAATAGTTACACCAATACGCCACAATACACCATGCACAATATATAAAAAATAATCAATAGTTATTGTTCAAGGGAAATAATGACTTCCAAAGGTAGCTATAGATTCCAAATGTAAAGGGAGGGATAAAACTCCAAGAGGAAGACACAATCCTCCAATATCAAGAGAGATTTGACCTCTCCATCCTTGCGCCTTCCTTCCACCCAAAAATATATGAGAGATAATAAAACTTTACATTAAATCATCACCATCAACCAACCATCACATAGAACCTAATAATGCTTCCTGAGACTTCTTCATTTTTTGAAATTATTCAATTCTTGGAATACTATGATCATGTAGATAATATTACTCAATGTATAATCTAAAACTTCTCCAATATTCACTCCTTGAATCCTCCCCAAAAAGAAGTTATAGAAAGAATGGTAGACTTTATTCAATTCTGGTTTATTCAGGAGAGCGAACTTGTACCGAATGTCTCGCACTCCATATTTAACATCAGATTCTGAAACTCTCACACAAGAAACTATAGTCTGTAATATTTCCAAATAAATTGGTCCCATGTTATTTGGATTCTCTATGAATAGGTTATGATTATTTTACCCAGAACACATGTTTATTGACTAGCTTCAGGACTTGTCAAAAACCCTATCTTCCACAGAGTGTATCTCCATAATTATAGTGAATCAAGAGATGAAACTTTTAACACATGTACCTTGATATGTCTTCTCAATACCATATCAATTTCACCATATTAGTCGTTCTAGAAAAAACATTATAGCGAAAATGGTAAGATGACCTGTAAATAACATACCTTAGAACACATCACCAAAAGACTTCATCCTCCCTTGAAATCTGGCCTTATTTACTTCTGATTTTCTCTTAAATTAAACTTGTGTTTCAAATGAATGTATAATGATATTTATTTATACCATTTATGTCACTTCCTTTTAACATTAAGGCTGACCTGACACTTTTTATTTTGTAATTATTTTATTTAATTATCTTTAGGGCCTACATGTACTTCCTTCTTCAATTCACTTTGTCATATTCAAAAATTCATTTCTCCTCAACCATGAGGATCCACGTGATGTGCCACCTACCAACAGAAAAAAAATTATGTATACTATCCATCCATGGGTTTTGTTTCTACATGCACATTTTCTTTCATGTCCAAATATCTTCATCAATCTTGTGGTCCAAAACCAATGACTAGGGTTGACATCAATTACAACAACCAATATTCCAACAATCTCCCCCTTTTTGATTGATGGCAACACTCATTCTCCCCCTATCATCATTATCCCAATTTATCTCCCCCTTTGACATCAATGGAAAAGGGTAGGGCCGATCCCCCTGAGTTTAATGACAAAAGGTAACTCTCTTCTTTGGGGCTGCTCCCCCTATACATGTGGCACTCATTAATACTTCATCCTTATTTTTGGTCTTTGGGACTTTATTTTCCTTGGAATCATTTTATGTGGCTTTTGTCTTCTCTCTCTTCTTCATGTCTAGGATGTATATGTTGTTCGATCTTCTTGTTGCAGTTGCAACCAATCTTCCTGATTTATTTTCTTTGATTTTACATTTTCGAGAGTCAAACGTAAGAGTGTATTCTTGATCACACATTTTACTAACATTGAGTAGATTATTCTTCAATTCTTCAACCAATAGGACATTTTTTTCTTTTACATTTTTCTTCCAAGCTCTACTACACCTTCTCCAAGTATTTTGGCAGACGAGTCATCTCCAAATGCAACATTGCCACCCTTTCTCTTCAAATTGATGAATTTGTCTTGATCCTTGGTCATGTGTGAAGAATATCCACTCTCTATGTACCATTCATATTATTCTTTACATTCTTTAGTGGTCAATTCTATTCAAAAATATTCATTGTTTGGAATATTTTTCCTTCTCCATACTATGGTTGGCATAGGGACATATTCATTCATATATCTGCAATCTCTTGCTTTGTGACCAATATAATTACATTTGTAGCATACAATATTTTTGTCCATCAATGGGGGAAATGAATTATAACTTTTGTTGACAAATCCATGATTATTTTCATATCTTATATTTATACCATTCATGTTTCTTGTGTAGTTGTTATTTTCATTGATTCTGCAATTAATTGCCTTATGTCCAAAAATTTTGCAAGTATAAGAATGACCGAGAAAGAAATTTTGATACCTTGGAGTAAGTGACCTTATTTGTGATGTAGTCCATCTGGTTTCATGATCTACTCTTCTATAGTTTCCTTCATACTGATTGAATCTTCTTTTATTCATGAAGGTAGGAGATCTTCTTGGATTTTCATCTCCTTTGTAATCATTCCTTCTTTCTGGTATCCTGGTCCACTTCTCATCAATTGTCTGTGTAGATATTTCTTCAACCTTCTTTTTTGTATTTGCATATTCTTTGTATGAAGTTTCACCCATGCATCCAAGATGTGTTAAGTATTTTGGCACTTGAGAGTTTCTTAAGCTTTTCCTAAATGATACAACTTCTTGTTCAAGTTTCTCACAATCTTCTTCTTTCTTCTTCGAGTAGAGTTTTCAAGGAAATGGTTTCTTCTCTTAGTTTCTCAAAGTCTTCTAATTGTTTCTTCAAGATTACAAATGTCTTTTCACAACTACCCAATTCACTTCTTAGTTTTCTATGCATGTCTTTGAGCTTACTATTTTCAATCTCAACATGATTCAATGTTTTAAGATTCTCATCTTCTTGTTGAATAATTTTTGCTTCATGATTTTCTTCTTCTTCATTGTAATTTTCTTCTTCAGTGTCATCTCTTTCAATACTTGGATGAGTACATTCAAATTCAACATGTCCTACTCCTTCACAATTAAAGCAAAAGAACTGACCTCTATTTGCTTCTTTGAAATTTGAGATATTGTAATTTGCTTCAACTTCTTCTTCTTATTCTTATGCTTCTTCCCTTGCATACAAGTCTTATAGCTTGTCCCAAAGCTCTTTTGATGATGCACATGATCCCACCTTGGATTTCAATGAATATGTTAATCCATCCAGGATGGTATCTATTGCCAATTTGTTGTTCCTTTTTGCTTCCTTTTGAGCTGCAGTCTTTGGTTTCTTCAAAACATTGTATCCTGAAGCAACTGAGAACCAAACATATTCCCCAAGAGATTTCAAATAAGTTTCCATTCTATTACTCCGATATTCAAAATTTCTTCCATCAAATGGAGGAATCCCATTTGGAATTTTGTCTTCCATTTCTGCTTAGGATCTTCCTTCTAGTGGTTAAACTATATTGAAGGTAACCTGCTCTGATACTAATTGTTGATACTAAGAGGGGGTGAATCAATATTAAATACAATTTAAAAACCTTTCCAAATTATACCTAAAACATTAAATTATATCCAATGAGCAATGAACAATAGTATAAGAGTTACACCAACAAACCACAATACACCATGCACAATATATGAGAAATAATCAATAGTTATTGTTCAAGGGAAGTAATGACTTCCAAAGGTAGCTACAAATTCAAAATGTAAAGGGAGGGATAAACCTCCAAGAGGAATATACAATCCTCCAATATCAAGAGATATTTGAACTCTCCATTCTTTTCCCTTCCTTCCACCCAAGAATATATGAGAGATAATAAAACTTTACATTAAATC
The DNA here is from genome assembly GCA_009831015.1 of Picea engelmannii. NCBI lineage: Eukaryota > Viridiplantae > Streptophyta > Pinopsida > Pinales > Pinaceae > Picea > Picea engelmannii. The sequence goes on from ML778464.1 coordinate 164,341, forward strand.
ATCGCCATCAACCAACCATCACATAGAACTTGATAATACTTCATGAGACTTCTTCAATTTATGAAATTCTTCAATTCTTGGAATACTCTGATATTGTATATAATATTATTCAATGTATTCTCTGAAACTTCTCCAAGTTTCACTCCTTGAATCCTCCCCAAAAAGAAGTTATAGAAAGAATGGTAGACTTTATTCAATTCTGGTTTATTCAGGAGAGAAAACTTGTACAGAATGCCCTGTGCTCCATATTTAACATCAGATTCTAAAACTCACAAAAAAGAGATTGCAGTCCGTAATATTTCCAATGAAATTGGTCCCACTTCATTTGGATTCTCTATGAAGAAGTTATGACTTTTTTACCCGGAACACATTTTTATTTACTAGCTTCAGGACTTGTCAAAAACCCTATCTTCCATAGAGTGTATATCCATACTTATAGCGAATAAAGAGATGAAAATTTTACCATCGGTACCTTGACATGTCTTCTCAATACCATAGAAAGTTGACCATCTGAATTATCCTAGAAAAAACATTATAGCGAAAATGGTAAGATGACCAGTAAATAACATACCTTAGAACACATCACCAAAAGACTTCATCCTCCCTTGAAATCCAGCCTTATTTACTTCTGATTTCCTCTGAAATTTGACTTGTGTATCAAATGAATGTATAATGATATTTATTTATACCATTTATGTCACTTCCTTTTAAAATTAGGGCCGACCCGACACTTTCTTATTTTGTAATTCTTTTCTTTAATTATCTTCAGGGCCTACATGCATTTCCTTCTTCAATTCACTTTGTCATCTTCAAAAATTCATTTATCCTCAACCATGAGGATCCACGTGATGTGCCAACTACCACCAGAAACAACATGATGTATACTATCCATCCATGGGTTTTTATTTTGCATGTACATTATCCTTCATGTCCAAATACCTTCATCAATCTTGCGATCCAAAACGAATGACTAGGGTTGACATCAATGACAACAATGAATCTTCCAACAGGTTGGATCCACATGTACTCCATGCTAATCAATGATGTAGCCTAGGTAATGGACCATGTCCATGCTGAAGGAGAATTTTTCCAAGTTGGCGTATAGCTCCTGTTTCCACAGGGTGTGCAGAACCTGCTGAATATGTTGCAAGTGTTCTGCTCAAGTCTTGTTGTAAATGAGAATTTCATCCAGATACACCACTACAAAAGTATTGGTGAATGGTCATAGGATACCATCCATCATCCTCATGAAAGTGGATGGAGCATTTTTCAAACCAAAGGGCATGACCAACCATTCAAAAAGGCCTTCCTTTGACTTGAAAGTGGTCTTCCATACATCTTTTTTTTCTATCGGGACCTAGTGGTAGCCAAGATTCATATCAATATTACTGAAGTATTTGTCCCCCATGATTTGATCAAGGAGGTCGTCGATTCGGGGAATCGGGTACCAGTTTCTGACTGTGATTTTATTCAGGGCCCGGTAACCAATGCAGAGTCTCCAGGTTCCATCTTTCTTTTGTACCAACATGATTGGGCTCCCGCAAGGTGACGATATGGGAAGGATGCTCCCCTTGTGGAGAAGTTCTTGGATCTATCGCTTGATCTCCTCATTCTCTAATAGAGAGTGGCAATAGACTGGTCCATTGGGAAATAGTGTGTCGGGGGTCAGATTGATGTGGTGCTTGACCTAACAGTGTAGAGGTACCCTGGTAGGTGAGGAGAAGATATCTGAGTATTCTTCCATGACCTTATCTACTTGCTTCTACTGTTTGGAGAGGTCAGACGCAAATACCCTGGATGTGGCTACGATCTTCGCTCATTCTGAGAGAGAATCATGAAGAAGAAAAAATCCCCTATCTAAGAGATGACCTTCCTGCATTGCTTGGTAGAGATAAAGGAAATAAAATTAGGTGGGACTACCTCGGGTATCCTGTTCAATTTAATAATAACACTATGAGGCCTATACTCATATACAACATGAAATTTCCATAAATAAGTTTTTCCCAAAAGAACATCACAAAATTTGAGAGGAGCAACATCACATAATACCTCATCTTTGAAGGGCTTGATGTCGTATGAAAGTTGACACTATTGGCTGACATGGAGATCGCTTCCTTGGTGGAGCCATCCAATGGTGTAGGGTTGTGGGTGCAGCATTTTCAGCAGGGCCAACTGCTTGATGACCTATGCTGAGATGAGGTTCTTTTGGCTACCGCTATCAATGATGAAGTGCAGTTGGGTGCCTTTTACCCACATTTGTGAATGGAAGAGGCACTCTCCTTCTTTTATCTCATCTAGTTCACCATAATGGAGATTGGTGGTAGCAACAGTGGCACTAGGTTCTGCATCAATGATCTGTCTTCCCCTTTCTGTTTTTGACTCAGAGTTAGAACCCGCTTCTAATTCAAGGTTTTCACTTTAGCCACCAGTGACTTCTTTGAGCAACAATAAGCAATGTTATGCCAAGGGATCTTATGGAAGTCGCACCACTTCCTATCATATCAGTAGGTCATGCCCAAGGACAAGATGTCTAGAAATTCCATTTTGGTCTGGATTTATCTATGCAGAGCACCGTGATACTTGAGAACCATATGTTTATTTGAATCTTTGATACCTATCTTGGTGCGCAAGGTATGGAAGATATTTGTGAACTCTGGCACTGCTTGGTCTCTTTCTTTCCGCAATGTGGTCCATTTGTTATACAAGTAGTCATAACTTTTGATAGGGTAGTATTGTTCCTTAATAACATCCTTGAAGGATTCGCAGGTGGTCGTGACTGTAAATAATGAGGGTTCCTCTGTTTCCTTTTGCCCACAAAATGTTTCCCACCAATATTTGACATGGGGAACAATTTTGAGGAGCGCAAAAGTAATCGTTTCTCTATTCAAAAAGTTATGGAAAGAAAAATATCCTTCTAGTAGATTCAACCACTTGTCTACAACATCTGTGTCTATTTCACCTTCAAATACATGAATATCAAAGTTTATTTGTACCTTGAATGGGGTCGTGCCTCCGCTTGAATAAGATGCATCGCCTGTTGGTAGCCACCGAAGGATTTGTGCGAAACTACCCATCATTTCGTTCCTCTATTGCGTGAGGGATTCCTCAAGCAACATTTTGAAAGGATCTCTTGTCCCATCATATTTATTTTGTCCTTCCATGAGAGGTCACTTGGGCATGCGAGAGATTTTTTCCTCAAGAGAAACAAGCTCAAGACCCAATTATTTGTACTCTGACCTCGTTGGGGACATGCATTAAGACGACAAGGAGTAGATCTCTTTGATACCACTGATATGGATTTTATCAATATAACGAAATGACTACAGATTATTAATAGATTCTTAACACATAATAACAGAGATACATTAAAATTGGTTTTCTATTCAATAAGGAAATAAGTTGAAACTGTAAAATGTAGTGGAAAACAAGATTCATGGAATGGTGGCAGCTTATCTCTGAGAAGGGATGTGAAGGCTATGCTCATTCGCAAGAAGATGGTTACAATGAGGCTCTGAAGGCATTTTAAAATAAAAATGAATGTCAAAAACCCTAGACATCCAAAAACCTAACCCTAGGATATGAAGCACCAAAAGTCATGTGGGCCCCCTTTGGGTAAGTTAGTACATGAACTTCCTGGGGTCATAACTTTTGCATACGATCTTTGTTTTAGGCGCATGATAGCTTGTTAGAAAGGTATAACCAAGAAGAAAAATTTATGACTAGACTAGGTTAGTGCCTCTGGTAGTCACCTGGGCTCCAAATCCCAAAAAACATTGTTTAGGGCCTCAAAGCAGCCCCAAAAGTTTGGAACCCGAAAAACTATCGAAAAATGGCCAAGGTGGAAAACTATTTTTTGAGCTAGTGGAATAGGTGGGTCGCCACCAATATCCACCTAGATCAGTGAGGAGGAATGAGGAATAGACCATATGAGATGCAAAATGGAAAGGGATTTGAAAAATGGGTAAGGAAAGCAGTTAAACCTACACCAACATTCAATCTGTAGAAACAGAGAGAGACATATCAGCAAGCGAGGAAGGAGATCTTACGACCAGAATAGATAGTATCTATGTCAAATACTCCACCTGCATATGATATGTCGTCAGTTTATGATCACACTATTATAGAAAGGCAAGTCAAAAAGGTAAGTACTTTGAAATATTTTCTAAAGAGTTTTTTAGATTTTATGAAGTATGAAGCAATGTTGAAGGCACTGCGCGGGATGATCAACCAGTGTACTCAAGATAGATAAGTACCTATGTTGCAGAGAGAACTAAACCAAGTATTGAACAAGAAGAAGAGAAAAAAAGAATTCATATTAAGTGTACATATAGGATAATATGTCATGGATAATATCATCTTGTACTTAGGATCAGATGTCAATGTTATTCCCAGACAGATGTGGGAGATGATGGGAAATTCGAAGCTAGTTTTTTCAATTGTTCAGTTAAGACTAGAAAACCAACATAATATCATACCAATTGGGAGACTGGTAGGACTACCTATGAACATAGATGGATTGTGCAGTGTAGCTAACTTTGAGGTCATTGATATTATGGACAATAGTCAGTCGTATCCAGTGTTGCTTGGACTGGATTGGGCCTTTTATAATTAGGTGATTATTAAATTGAAGAAAAGAGAGATTATTTTTGAAGGAGGAGGATTAAATGTCATTGCGCTATTAGACCCCAAGGAGGAAAGAATATATGTGGATCCAGTGAAAAGGGAAATTGATAATTTGTACAACATGACATCGCGCATGGATGACTACATCAATCCCACAATGGATGGTGAACTTTTTTGGAGAAGCATTACCACTTGCACATCATAATTGGAGGAAGGAATTTAACATTGGAAGCATCGATTACACAAAGTATCAACCCAAAGATGTGCTCGCATTACTCACTCGTTGCGCTGGATCGAAATAGATGAACATGATACATCAAATTTTGATGGGTTGACTGAGGTAAGTTATTTTTTCAATGAATTTGAGTTGAATGTACCCAAACAACAAATATTATTGGAATTAGATGTTTCACTAATAGCAACTATAGAAATATGGTTGGAAACCCACAAGGAACGGATAGAGGATTGGAAACATTGTAAAAGGATGATGCAGATCATATTTGGAATGGAAGATATTATGCACAAGTATACGGGGATGAGCAATCCAAAGGATCATATTTCAGAATGTATTATGACTTGGACAAGAGTTTCAAAACAAGAATGGATGCACAGGTTCATACACACCCTATAGATAGTTCCCTAGAACTAGTATCTAGAGCTAGAAGTGCACAGAGAAACATTGGACTGGGAAGAGCTCACCCAAAATTTTAAGGTAACATTTAAATTTGAGGTTGAGTCACCTTTAGTAGATGTAGCTCTGCAAGTCATTATAAATAATTTTTTTATGGAAGAAGGTCAGATAGAGATAGTACATATGTGTAGTGTGCATAGAGAGACTATGATAGTCCATGAACTATTAGAATGTTATAATGTTTGTTGTAATCTAGGGAAAAGTAGGGGATTGTTACCAGTAGTTCAATACATAAGAAATCATAGATTCATATACATATAGACAGATACATACACAAATTAGTGGAAGCTAAAAGAACAACATTTTATTATATGATATTTCAATAAGCACAATAGATACATCTTTCTCATAGAGCTTGTCTATTTATACCTATATGTTTAGTTACTAGGAAGTTGTAACTACTTAACTACCTGGGTCGGTCGGTTAATAGAGACTTCGACTAAATTATAATTCCAACTTCAAAATTCAACCAACTATCTCTTAGTCAACTGGCTGGTCTAGTTGACAGAGTCAAATAGCCCTTACAACATCTCCCCACACCTTAATTCCTTTCTCGTCCCAAGCAAGAGGGGAGTAAAATAGAATCTTTGTTTACATTGATTGTTTACAAATAGAAATGATAGGAAGAAAGAAGGAAGAAACAATTTATCTGCGATCATTTGATGCTTGAAGAAGTTATGTAGCCTTGTCAAATGATCTTTAGTGTCTCTTTTCACTCCTTTGAATTCCCGAAATCATCCCTGATTTTGATTCCACGGTCATCGTTTCTTTCCACAAAAATATGTTACTTGAAACGATCTTTTGATATTTTCTTTGCACGTTTTTTCCAAGTAACATGAAATGGACTATGACTTCCAATGTTAGGGATTGTTTGCGAGTTCTCCCCCTATGTTGATAATTAAGTGGATGAAACCATAGAGGAGAACCCCTTCCTTCACGTGAGATTGAATCTCTTCTTCTGACATTTGTAACCACGATGGTTGAGCAACATCTGCATTATAAGGGTCTAATTTAGAAGGGTCATCATCTGCTATGCTCATCAGCCCCATGTTCAATGTTTAAAAACTCAACTATGTGTAGAATGATTTTTTCTCTTTCCTCTAGATCTTAATTATAGAGTCCAATTTTGTGCACTTGAAGGTAACTGATAGAATAGCTGAACATATCTCACATGGTTGAATCTTACCAGATCATGGATTTGCATAGAATTGTGTGCTTAATGATGAATTTTTTCTTGTGCTACCAAGTCGACTCTTGTAGATACGATATTTATTGTGTTGTTGTATGATGGAAAAATCTTTATGATCATAAAGAAAGATATTGTTTTTATGCACCCAGTGCTTCATGGGAGTAAGGATCTTAACCATGATTTTTGATGAGTTGGTGGTTTCATGCGAGGAGTTCTCCATGTTAATGTTGAATTTGCATTCATGTGAGGCATGTCGAGTGTACATTGTGTTGGTTTTCAAATGATTGTTGTTCATGTTGAGTTGAGCTAAGTTTCTGTTAGTGTTTGCGTCATTGTCATCTTCATTGCATCGATCATTAATGTTTTTTTCCTTCTCATCAATCCTTCCCACTACATCTTAATTACACCACCTTCTCTGGATTCAATTTTTTCGTGGTCAGTGTTTTCTTGTGTGTCACCAACTATGTCTACTCTATTGATCCATGGTCGGTATATGGATCGAATAACTATTTCTCTTGAGTTGTCGGGTTTGTTATTTTCAGATATACTCAATCAATGTTCTTGATAGTTATTTCGCTCCTCCATTTTGTTGTACTTCTCGTTATTGTATGATAACCACGCTCACTTGAACCATGCACTTTTGACTCTCACTTTCTTGACTGGGATATGTCTTGATTGCTTGACTGTATTTTCAGGAGGATTTAGCTTAAGTCAGATGGAGTGGTTTATCAATTATGTATTCTTCTGCTTATTCTATGGCTCAAACAGGGGATTCGTTCTCTCTCCATTCTTCTTTTTGTTGATTTTCTTTGAGGATTTGAAATTTCTTTAATACTCATTTTTCTTTCTTAAAGGTTTGTTATACCTGTATTTATATGCCTAAATTTTCTAAATGAATTTGGTTTATTAGTACAAGAAGGATTTATTTCCTTAAGGATGTGATTATTCTATATTTTTATGACTTCGACCAGACTGTTAGGTTTTCCTTTCCAACTCTAGTCAGTCCATGTTGGAATTTTTCCTGCTAAATTTTTCCAACAGGGTTTCTCCTCTTCTATGTATAATACTTTTTTTAACAAGCTCCATTAATTACTTTGTTGAATGGATGCCCTAATAAGGTTCAAAGATGAAATGATTTGGTTGATCGAATATCTTCAACAACATAAGGTCCAAGCCATGATGTCTCTAGTTTTCTTAGTTTTCCTTTTATTCAACTTTCATATAGCAAGACCATATCTCCATTGTTTATGTTCATTTTTTTATATGATGGTTGTGCCATGATTTTTGTTGTTGTTTTTTCACTTCCTGATGGTTTATTGCAATTAATATTCCTTACTCTAGCTTATTTAATTGGTACAATTGATTGTTCATGCTTCTACCTTGGTTGAGTTTATCCACAACTGTTATCCTGTTGGAGTTGGACCAAAAGTGTAAAGTAATAATGAATTCTTACCCATAGACTAAATTGAAAGGAGTATGTCCAATTGATTGTTTATAAGAAGATCTATACATCCGAATTTTATCATCCCTGTCATTTTTGTTAATACCACAGATCTTGGTGAGTCCTTTATGCATTGTTATTAAATTATTTGACCACCCCATTTTCTTGGGGATGATATGTCGATGTTCATATATGGTAGATAAAAACTTATTTAGTAATATTTTTGTCGTTTCATTTACGAAGTGTGTTCCTTGGTCACTAATTAGTGTAAGTGGGCATCCAAACCTTGTGATTATTTTCTCATAAATGAATAATGTCACAACTTCTTTGGTGCATGATTCAACTAGTTTGACTTCTTCCCATGTGGTCACATATTATAATGTAGTAATAATGTATTTCGCGTTGGTTCATTTTCCTCTCCGAGGAAAAGGGCCAACAAAGTCGATAGCCCAAATTTCAAATGATTGATTTGAGTTCACTTATCTTAGTGGATTTTCATTCTTCCACAGAGGTCGCCCAAGCCTTTGACAACTATCAGACTTCCTAACCTAATCTTGATAGTCTTTATGTAAATTTGGCCACCACATAACCGCCCAAAGTATTTTCTGAGCTATCGTTTCGACCTAGAAGTGACCTCCATCTGGCATTGCATGGGCCTCCTTAATAATGTCTTCTCTTTCATGCTCAAGAGAACATCTCCTTGGGATATCATTGGGTACCATTTTTTACATATATCCATTTATAATGGTGAATGATGTTTCTTTTAGGGATAACACCTTCTTTTTATTTGCTGTAAAATCCTTTGTAGCCTTTCCGTCTTCCAAAATGTTTTCTATATCCTACAGATCTTTTGGGGAAGATTGGAATCTAAATATATGTGTGCCAGGGATTTTGTTGTCTATGCTTGTTAGGTCCTCTAATGTTTCAAGTCAAGATAGATGGTCGGGTCAAAATTCATTTTCTGAGGTCAGTCGATTATGTCAAATTCAAATTCCTAGAATAAGAGAAACCAATGACAAATCTTTGCCTGGTGAACTGGTTTATTGACTAAGTATTTTAATGCCTGATGATCTATAAAGAATGTGAAAGGTTTGGAGAGTAGTTAGTGTCGAAAATTTTGTAGTGCAAATATCATCGACAAAGATTCCCTTTCTGTCATCAAATAGTTCCTTTATTATTTGTTCACTTTCCGACTGGCATACGCGTTTGAATGGTCGAATGTGTCATCATATGGTTGTGCTAGAACCGAACCAACAACAACGTTCGAAGCGTTTACATGGACTTAAACCTTCTCAACCAATCGTGGAATTTTAATATGGGTGCTTCAAACAATTTATTATTTAAGAATTCAAATGATTCCTAGAAGTCTTGACTCCATATGAGCTCGATTTATTTGTGGAGAAGCTCATTCATTGGGAACGTGATATCTAAATAATGGCATATAAATTTTCTATAGTATCTCGTGTGTCCGAGAAAGATTTTAATTTGTTTCTAATTTACGAGAGGCCTCAATTCAAGGATAATTTTGACCTTTTCCATGTTGACTTTTACATTTTCTTTGCATTCCACATGGCCTAACAAAATGCCAATTGGTGTGGAAAAGATGCACTGCTTAATGTTGAGAGATAGTTGGATTTGTCTACATTGTTCAAGAATCCATATCAGCCATTGAATATGGTTTTGAATAAGTTGTATATTATCCATTTGTCAAAGTAAACATCCATGGTTTTGTATATATACTCCTGAAATACCTTGACTACTATTCTTGAGAAAACTATTATGGCATTTTTCAGTCCAAAAGGAATTACCCTATAGGAAAAGGAGACAAATTCAAAGACAAATGTCGTATCTGGTTGATATTATTTGGATATTGGCAATTTATTATATCCTGAGAATCTGTGTGTAAATTAATAACATATGTTTCCAATGAATTCATTAATTATTTCATCGGTGAACAGAGTGGGAAACACGTTCGTTAAAGTTAGTTTGTTAAGACCTCTCAAGTCAACACAAATTCTTAACTTCTTAGGGTTGTTCTTCTTCAGTTTAACCACCATAGGAATTTCCCATTTATCTTTATTGATGGAATATATGATACATTTGTTGGATCAGGTTGTCATTAATGCCAAAGGATTGATGTCAAAGAAACAATATCCTGTCATAGTTTATAGATATAGTGATTGATGGATCATATATTGATTTTGATGACAATGGATTGATGTCAAGAGAAGTCATAGTTGTATGCATATATGAAGATGAATTAGTTGGATCAAGTCATCGACTAAGATCTATCCAGTAGGAAGTGATATCATTGCAGATCGTTGGATCTAGGCAAAGAGCACGAGTTTTAAGTCTGCGAACAAATAGGAGCAAGGAGTTTTCGAAGTCTCGAAGAGGTTAGGGATTGTCCATTATCCAGAGGGATAGGTGGATTAAGTTATGAGACTTCAGGGAAAGTCACTTCGGAGGATTTCAAGTGTGGAGTGTGACAAACTCTCAAAGTACTGAAGGTCAAAGTAAATCGCAACCGTCTGTTGCGAAGGACACATGGCGAAAATTCATCATCTTCGGGTAAAAGAACTTTGGAAGGAACTGAGTGCACGAGAGTTTGAAACTCCCGAAGACCGAAAAACCGAAGTGGATAATGATGGTTGGATCCAGAAAGACATGCATCAAGAGATCTACTTCGAGTGGAAGAACTTTGGGAGGAAGCAAGTGCAGAGAGTTTGAAACTCCCAAAGCCTAAAAAGCTGAAGGAAATCATGGTCGTTTATTTGCAAGAGGTACATGTCAACAGACCGAAGAGATGAAGGAAATCATGGTCATCGATTTGTGAGAGGTACATGTCAACATATCATGAACTTTGGGTGAAAACATTACAGGAGAAGGTGGGCATGGATAATTCAAGATGTCCGAAGTCTAAAGTCCCGAAATGACGAAAACCTTCAATGTGAAGGTGGAAACGCAACACCAGATCTAGAACTCCAGAGGAAAGCAGAGGGGGAAAATTCCGAAGACCCGAAGGAGATATCGGTTGTTGATCAAGAAAGGAGTTGAAGGTTCTTTAATATGGTTGAAGAGACTAAAGTGCCGAAGTAGAAGTAGATTCATTGATGGGGAAGGACGCATGGCAGACGATCTGCCACGTCAGAGAAATGACTCTGAAATAAATGAGAGTTTGAAAATTGAAACTCCCGAAGGCCAATCTTGTGGAGAAGATCATAGCCACACATATAAAAGGGATAGGTGTTAGAATATATTCCACTCCAGAAGATTGTCATGTGGAGGAAGTAGAGAGTTGAGAATTGAAACTCCCAAAACCCGAAAGGAGAAATCATCCAGAGCCATTGATTTGAAAGGGATCTATGTCTCAACAAACCATGGAGATCTGGGATCACGCATGAAAGGAGGAGAGAAGGCAATAAAAGAGGAAAGATAACATTTGTTGATCGTGAGGCATTGTCGTGATATTAGAGATCAAAGGTCCTGCTCAATTGTGGGGCAAGAACTTGCTCGGAAGTTAAAAATCTGAAAGCAGGTCGTAATTGAAACCATAGTATTGAGAAAGGGATATGTGGCAGCTGGAGGTGAATTGTGGGGAGAAAAGTGGGTTGGAATTGAACCACCCTTGGTTGCGCATGCAAACACGTATTTCTGTAGGGTCACAACCCAAGGTCACATATAAGGAAGAAGATAATGCCTGTTAGTGCGATATTTGGAAAAAGGTGATAGGAGAGTAGGACCAGCATGTGACCGTCGATCTGAAATCAAGAAAATCGATAACGAGGAATCATTGCAGGGAGTGGAATAAAAATTAGCGAGCGCACAATTTCACAACCCACAATTTGATAGGACTGTTGATCTTGTCAAGACAGGGGATCAACGATCACGATTTAAAGGAGGTTGGGTGAGTACTTTGTAGATTGTAGGGATAGGGCTCTCTGATAAAGAGAGATCATGTTGGCAGCCCGCAATTTCTGTGAACCATCGATCGATGGAAAAATCATTAATGATAAGATCGTGACCATGAAAATCCTAGGGGTGATGACAAGAAGGTGTTCCAGGTAAAACAATCATAACTTCTTCCTAGAGTATCCAAATTGAGTGGGACTGGTTTCATTAGATCGTGGACAGTCTGTCAAATTTTTGGTGCAAGTTTCACAATTTTATATCAATTATTTTGTGCGAGGCACACTATACAAGTGAGATCTCCTGGAAAGGAAAAAAATCGGCAAGTTGTGGGGAATTTATCGTAAATTCCACTTGGAACATCCAATTTTGATAAGACCTATGGCATTACAGAGAAGAAATATCAGATAACTACATAAAATAAAGTTTCATACCCAGAAGGGCCAAAACTTGGGAGATACAACAGAATAAATATTGTCTAGCAAAACCACATCAAAATCAAGGTTCAAAAGTGATACTTGGCCAACATGCCACCAAAAAAGCGAACTTCTACACCAAACAAGCCTCCAGAAAATCCTACTTGGACTCTTGATGAAGGTGAAGAAATGCATAGGGAAATAAATGAGATACAAAAGAAGATGGATTCAATGGAAGCTAAGTTGGATACTAAGATGGATTCAATGGAAGCTAAGTTGGATACTAAGATGGATGGTTTAAAAGGGGAGATCATGGAAGTATTGAAAAATTTCGTAACAGAGTAGACACCTGAAAGTGAAAATGCATCCCATGAAATTCATGATGAGGACATAAGGAAGGTGAATCAAGAATGGAGAAACTCCAACTTTGGTTTGAAGACCAACCATGCTCCTAAGATTGATATGAGGAAGTTTGATGGCAAGGACCCAATCACATAGATACTTCAGATGGAGCAATTCTTTGATCTCCATAATGTGCCACATACAGAAAATTGCTTCTTTATGTTTAGAACCTAATCAATTTGTATGGTATCGATGGCTTTGTTCTCCCAAATCACTCGTTACTTGGACAATTTTCATAGAAGAAATGATAGAACACTATGAGGATACAAGGAGAAATACCTTCTTTAGCCAATTGATAAATATCAAGAAAAAGGGTTCAGTTACCGAGCACATTGAGAACTTCCAAGGATTGAATATAAAGGTAACCGATATTCCAAATGAGCACTTGATTGATGTATTCATAGGAACTTTAAAGGATAAAATTCAACATGAGGTTCGCCTTTGGGAACCCAAATCATTGGAGAATGCATTTAAGGTGGAAAGAAATGTTGAAAGTAAAAATATGGCTATGGCTACTAGAAGGACCAATCCTAAAATCTATAGAGAGAAAAATGCTCCTTCTCCTAAAACACCTCAACCTACAAGGTTGACACCTCAACAATTGGAGGAAAGAAAATCAAATTGTTTATTCTTTAATTGTGACAGCAAGTATAGTAAGGGACATAAGTGTGGTGAGAAGAAATTATTCTACATAGATTGTGAAGAGGAAGAAGAACAAGAACAAGAACCATCTCAAGATGAAAATGTAGAAGCAATTTCATCTGAAGAGTTGACTCCCACGATATCATGTAATGCATTGGCTGAAATTAGCACTCCTCAAAACCTCAAGATCAAAAGATACATCAAAAATAAAAAGGTAATAGTCCTAATTGATTCTGGCAGTACTCATAATTTCATTCACTATAAATTAGCCAAAGATCTCAATTGCTTTGTATATCTAGTGCCAGAGTTTCAAGTAATGATTGTAGATGGAGGAACT
>ML778464.1:180119-205543 GCA_009831015.1 Picea engelmannii
AAAAATATAAGGTTCAAGCAATGGAAGATCACATTGAGAATCAACAACAAGTTCTCCAAATCTTAAAGGACAACCTGACCATGGCACAAAATCGCATGAAACAACAAGCAGATCAACATCGTAGTGAAAGAAGTTTTAAAGTAGGGGATTGGGTGTTTTTAAGACTACAACCATACAAACAGATGTCCCTAAAGCAAGAAAATAAGGATAATAAATTATCACCAAAGTATTATGGCCCTTATAAGGTGTTGCAAAAGATTGGTACTATGGAATATAAATTGGAGTTGCCTGCATCTTCACGAGTACACCCAGTTTTCCATGTTTCATGCTTAAAGAAGGTTATAGGTGACAAGATCCCAATTCAAACTATGTTTCTAGAACTTGACGAGGAAGGAAAAATCATATTGGAGCCTGAAGCCATCACTGACACAAGAATTCGCCAGCTGAGGAATATATCCATTTCAGAGTATCTCATTAAATTGAGGAAACTACCGGCTGAAGATTCCACTTGGGAAGATGAGTCTTTTATACAGAAGCATCCAGAGTTACTCAAGTGTTGCAGACAACACTTGTCTCAAGGGGAGGGGCATGTTAAGACCTAATATTGGCTCATTACCCCTTAATTGGGGCATATTATATTAGTAATGTTATTTTATTTATGTCGACTTTAGGCCATTAGTTGTAATTATACCTCCTAGTCTCCTATATATACCAAGGAGACATTTTCATTTTGAATCATCTTTTACTTGAACATTTAATTAGGGTAAAAGGAGGTTGCCCCCTCGAAGAGGCTTATTATCTGAAATTATCTCTTTTTCAAGGCGTTGAGTACTTTTTCTGAGGTTTTTCTATGCTATATTCATATTTGGCTCTTAACACTATGTGGACAAAGTGACCTAGAATATGCTTCTAAGGAATATACTTGAAGAGTATAAATAAGAAGCAAAGGTCTCTTGTGAATATGCATATCTTGAGAATAGCTTGAAGATCTATTCTGAGAGAGAGAGAGATTGACTGAAGGATCTCATGGATGCATCAAAGTTTCAGTAAGTTTGAGATCATGACGAAGAAAGTTTCAAAATTTTAGTTTTTGAAGGAGTACACGAGAAGCAGCAGGACAGAGCGCGTACAATTGAACAAAGTCATGGATATTTGAGTGTGAGATGGTGCCAAGTTCTTGAAGGCTGAAGCAAGTTCCAGATCTACATTCTATGGGATCAGAACTGCACTTCCGACAGGTCCTTTACCTATTGATAGATTGATAGCTGTTGAGGATTGTTGCCTCTTCTCAATTGATGTTGAGTGTGTAAGTTCAGTCTTGCATTATAGAGTTGGTGCTCTTGTAGAGTTGTACTCTATTAAGTTGTTGTTGATAACCCAAGGATTGTAGTTCGTAATAAAAGGAAAATTGTACATACATATTGTGTTCTTTGTGTTCCTTGTGGTGATGATTTACTGATGATATGTTGTTGATGTATGTTCACATTTAACTGGTTATAAATAATATCAATAAGTAATGAGTTATTGGTGATTTCTAACTAAGGAGTTTTGTGAAAAGATCCCTACACTATTCACCCCCCCCTCTCAGTGTAGTCGGTGTGTCCAACAATTGGAATAAGAGAAGGCCTTCACTATAAGCTTTAACAAGCTTGGAGGATATCCATGGACACACAAATGGATGATGAAGTTCTAATACTTAATGATGAAAATTATTATACATGGAGAATAGAAATGAAAGTGCATTTGAAGGCAATAGGAGTGGGTGTTTGGAAAGCAGCTATTGATGGATTAGTTCCTTTGAAGAACAAGTCAAAGTTTGCAGCTCAAAGGGAAGAGAAGAAGAATGATGCATTGGCTCCCAAGACCATTCTTGTTGGACTCTCAAGTTCTATTAAAGAGAGCATGGGACAATGCACTTCCTCCAAGGATCTATGGCTAAATCTATAGGAGACATATCAAAGAAAGAAATAAAATATTGAAAACCACTCCATGAAGATTGCTAAAGGTAAAGAATGTCCAAAAACTCTTGATTCCATTATTTCTAAATGTGGTGATCTTGAAGACATTTAAAATGAAAGAAAAGAATCATGTGATGATTTTGGCACAAAGGAAGATCTTTCAAATAAAGGTAAAGAATCCTCAAGGACAGTTGATTGCAATAATTCTAAATGTGATGATATTGAATGGTGTTTTGCAAGTGAAGAATAAAATTTGGAAGTAGTTTGTGTAGAATTGATTGATTGTTATCCCATGGAATAAGTAGAAGAAAAACTATTGGAGCTTAAAGAGAAAGTTGAAAGAAGTCTATATGAATATAGCAATGACCATTATTATATAGACTGTAGCTATCTTTCAGATAACACTAAAAGGTTTCTTAAGAAGAGTCAAAGGCACATCTTTAAGTTAAAAGAAATGCTCAAAGAACAATAAAAGAGTAATAAGACTCAATTGGAAGAAAAGGAAGAAGATATCATAAGACTAAAGAATGAAATAAGAGAAAATAAGAAGGTAGATGATGATATTAAAAAAATTCATGAAATTATTGTCCATCTCAAGACCCAAATTGAAGAAGCCAAAAGGGTAGAGGAACTATTGAGGAATCAAATAAATGAAAAGGAAGAGTCATGTCATAAGTTAGAAGCTAAATTTGTTGATATTAGAAAGAAAGTAGAGAAGTCAAACAAATTCTTGAATAGCTCACAAATCTTGAATGAGATCTTGGAAAGTCAAAGATCACCAAATGATAAATCATGTCTTGGATACAAGAGAGAAGCTAGACATGATGAAGAAATCACCTCAAAGAAGTTGTAATATACCAGATATAAAATGTATGAAGAACAAAACTAAAATGCTAGTAATGGCAGAATAACAACAATATAACCAGAACATTCACCACAATAACATTGAAATGATATAAGAATAACAATAGAAATAGCACTTTGAATCTGAAAGCAATGTTCATGGGCCTCTTCGAGGGGGCAACCTCTAGTTGAGCATAGCTCTATTACAATAATATCCAATATAGGGTTCTCATACCCTCGACTCCTATTTATACTAAAAAGAAGCATCTAGAGGAAGATCCTTCTAGAAGCAGAAGCTTCTATTAGGTCTTCTTACATTTGCCTTATTCTATTTTATCAAAAGGCCTTATTAATATTGACCTTTATTACATCTGAATATATTGTTCTACCTATGTGTGGGTTAGGAACATAACATGTCCGCCCCCTTAAAAACAACCTTGTCCTCAAAGCTTGAGATGAGGAAATTGCTGCAGAATGGTAGCTGGTTCCCAAGTGGCATCTGCTGGAGTTGTATCTTTCCACTGGACTAGAACTTCTTTGATGGCTCTTTGATGTAGGCAACGCTCACGCTAGTCCAAAAATGCTTCTGGTTGTATCCAAATGGATCCTTCTTCAGCTAACTCTGGAAGGTTGGTTTGAATTTGGCACTTATCTTCAATCACCTTCTTTAAGCATGAAACATGAAAAACAGGATGTAGCTTCGAATGGCTGGGAAAAGCTAGTTGATAGGAAACTTGTCCCACACGCTTGAGCACAGTATAAGGACCATAAAATTTGGGTGCTAGCTTCTGACAATGCTCGGCCTTGAGGGAATTTTTCTTGTAAGGTTGCAGTCAAAGAAACACTTGATCCCCTTCTGCAAATTGATGTTCAGAGTGACCTTGATCTACTTGTTGCTTCATGAGATTATGTGCCATGACCAAATTCTCTTTGAGGGTACGGATAATATCCTCTCGAGATGTAAGTGTTAGGTCAACCGACTGGACCTTCAAGGCACCCAGTAAGTATGAGAGAACTGAAGGTGGCTTCTGTCCATATACCACTTCAAAAGGAGTCATGCATGTAGCTATATGGTATGAAGTGTTGTACCACCATTTAGCTAGGGGTAACCATTGAGCCGACTGATTTTGCTTTTCCAAGGAAAAACACCTCAAATATGTTTCTAAACACTTGTTGACAACTTTCGTTTGGCCATCAGTCTGGGAATGACAAGTTGTGCTGAGATGCAATTATGTGCCTTGTATCTTGAACAGTTCTTGCAAAAAATTGCTTGTGAAAGTTGGATCGCAATCAGAAAAAATAGAGTGTGGCATGCCATGAAGCTTGAAGACCTGATCCATGAAGATTTGAGCCACCGTGGATGCTATAAACGAGTGTTGAAGGGTGCATAAATGAGCATACTTGGAAAGGCGATCAACAACCACCATGATGAAGTATTTATTTCCCGATTTGGGTAAGCCGGTAATAAAATCCATAGAGATATCCTTCCAAATAGCAGGTGGAATCGGGAGTGGTTGTAGTGTGCCCAGCGATTTTACTGTTTATTTCTTGTTGCATTGACACACGTCACATTCAGCTACAAAATTATGAATGTCTTGTTTCATTCCATCCCAAAAAAAGGAACGTTTGACCCTGTCATAGGTTTTGGCGAACCCAGAGTGCCCTGTTGTGGGTGTAGCATGAAGCTCAAAAAGTACCGTGGATTTAATCTTTGATTGTTTACTTAAATACAAATGGACTTTGTATTGAAGTTACTCATGGAGCCAAGAGTACCCTGGGGAAGCTGGAGCATTGGACTACAATTGTTGGATCAACTGCGAGCTTTTGGGATCTTGTAGCCATTCCTGGTGAATGGCTTGGAGCCAATCTAGTATAATGAATGAAAGAGAAAAAAGGGATCCTTCATATTCATATTTTTGGGAAAGTGCATACGCAAACACATTGTATTTGCCTTTCTTATAAATGATATCATAATCATATCCAAAGAGTTTAGTCACCCATTTTTGTTTTTCTAGGGAGGAAATGTGTTGTTCCAGAAAATACTTGAGGCTTTAATGGTCTGTCTTAATTTGGAACCATTGCCCCAATAGATAAGGATGCCACAGATCCACAACATGAAGAATAGCTAACATTTCCTTTTCATAGATGGATTTGCCCAAATTTATTTCAGATAGTTGGTTGCTGGTAAAGGCCAAAGGTCAACCCTCTTGCATAAGGACAACACCAATTCCTTTCCTCGAGGCATCACATTCCAACACAAAGGTCTTTGTGAAATCAAGAAGGGCGAGGAATGGAGTGGTGCACATGGCCATCTTCAAGGTTTGAAAAGCTTGAGCAGCAACTGGAGTCCAAGTGAAAGAGTTCTTTTTTAGGAGAGCAGTGAGAGGTGTTGCAATCTTCCCATAATTCTTAACAAACTTGCGATAATACCCTGTTAAGCCTAGAAATCCACACAAGCTCTTAAGAATATTTGGGTGAGGCCAGTCTTTCATAGCTTCAATCTTCTTAGGATCCACTGTGAAGCCATCTTTTCCAACCAGATGACCCAAGTATTCTACTTATGAGGTGCCAAAAGAACATTTAGACTATTTAAGGAAAAGTTGGTGTTGAGAGAGTAGATGGAGAACTCGATCCACATGAGCAAGATGGTTTGTCCAGGTTTTTCTATAGATGGGGATATCATCAAATAAAACTAAGACAAAATGGCGGAGAAAAGGATGGAAGACATGATTCATGAGGCTTTGGAAGGTGGAGGGGGCATTACATATGTATCTGGTGGTAGCCCAAGCAAAGATCCAGTTTAGTGAAGAATTGGGTGCCACTCAATTCATCCAGGAGGTCATCAATGACAGGAATGGGGAATTTGTCTTTGATGGTAAGTTTGTTGAGGGCACGAAAATTAGGACACATTCACATAGAACCTTATTTCTTCAGTACCATGACCACCGGAGACTAATAGGGGCTCATACTAGGGTTGATAACACTTGCATTAAGGATTTCCTGGACCATTTTATCAATTTCATTATTGGGGGAAAAGGGGTGATGATACAGACGGATATTGGGAGAAAGGCTTCCTGGTACAAGGGGAATGGAATGATCATGAACACCACAGGAAGGAGTGAGGCCTTGGGGAGTGGAAAAGACCAATTGATGTTTAGAAAGGATGTCTTGGATGTCTTGCAGTACCGAGGATGTCTCTGTTGCTTGTATGGTATGGAGTTGGGAGATAACACCAAAATGACCCTTTTTGAGCAGCGTTTCCATGCGATGGGAACTAATGATCTCAGGTGAATCAACAGTGATGCCTTGGAACTTATATTGGTGGCCCTCCTGGTCAAATTGCATGGTTAAGTCTTTAAAATCCATGAGAATGGGACCCAAAGTCCTTAGCCAGTTTGCACCTAGCACAATGTCACAACCTCCCATGTCAATAGCAAACATATGGGATTTCAGGTGGTAGTCACCAATTTGGAGACGCACGTTTTCACAACACCCTCCACATTTAATGGAACCACCATTAACAATCATGATTTGGAAATTATTGACGGCATGGATGTAGCAATGATTTTCTTGGGTAATGTGGTGATGAATAAAATTATGGGTGTTGCCACTATCAACCAGAATGATGACCTTCCGATGCTTGATGTAACCGATTAGCTTGAGGGTTTGGGAAGCGAAGAAGCCAATGAGAGCATTGAGGGAAATGAATGGTTCTACTTCAGGAGGGTCTAAGGGAGGGGTTATGTCAGTGGATTCAAGTGATTCAGACATAGAGGGAGTTTCTTCATCTTCTTCCGAAATCTCCTCGAAGATGGCCATACAAATCTTTTGTTCTTTACACTTGTGTCCTGAGAAATATTTGTCATCATAGTTATAACAAAGGCCTTTGAGTTGGCGTTCATCCATTTCAGCCCAGGTCAATGTTTGGATCTCTATTGGAGCAGAAGGGGTAGTTGGATTTACTGGTTTAGGGCGAGGGATGAAGGAGGGTTTGTGGTTTTGAGAAGATACAACCTATTGTGCTTCTTTAGCTCTTTTGGTAGCCTCCACCCAACTCTTAGGCCGAGCCATGAGGACATGGGCCTGAATTTCATCCTTGAGGCTGCTGATAAAACACGCTCAAAAAAGGCATCAGACATGCCCTTTGTTATAAAATCCAGTCGCTCAAAGGCAGTTATAAAGTCTTCCACTGTTCCTAATTTTTTCATCTTTGTCAAACGACCCAAATGGTTGGTGTCAGTGTCAAAGAATTCATAAAGCTCTGCCACAAATTGTGTCCAAGCAATATACCCTTGACGTGAATTTTTTCTCCATTTCCACCATTGCCAATGTTCTTGAGATATATGGAGAACACCATACCAGAGTTTGGCCAAGTCATGTGTAATGTTGTATAAAGAGAAGTAATGTTCCATTTGTGTTACCCAACCAATGGGGTCCAAGCCATCAAATTTGGTCACATCCACCTATGGAAGGCGTAGGTCACGTTGAAAGTGATGGTTATGGAAGGTATGGGAATCAGAGGAATAGTCACCTTCAGTATGTGGGGGTGAGGAAGATGAAGGGTTATCTATAGGGATATGCAGTTTGGTGCAGAGTGCTGAAAAGACTGATTCAAGCTGGGTGGTGAGGTCTTGTTTGATTTCACCCATTGAGGACTGCATGGTTGTATCAATGGCAACAACATTGGCACTGAGTTGTTTCACTTCTTGTTGGGTCTCAATGAGACCAGATTGCAAGGTGTTGAAGAGATCTTCCAAGTCTTGGCTATGAGTATGGGCCATGAGGATGGGGGAACTGAAAAGGGGTGGGCAGGGTAAAACATTTTTGGCGAAAAAATGATATGGATGAATGTGATAAGGGCAAAGAGATGAATCCAATGGAATAGGTCTGAAATACTCCGGTCTGAAGAATACTGTAGAGAGGAAATGCCCAAATTCTTAACCAGAAAGAAATGTGTATTTACTTGGCAACCCGAACACAGTTGCACGGCAATAGATCTTGTCTATTTTAATTTGTTTATTTTTCTGTCTCCCAAGGGTTAGGTATTCAAGAGTTCTACAGACAAGGGTTTTCCCTGTGCTATAGCTCTCTGATAAACATGCGAGGTCCAACAATAGTACTCGGCCCAATATCTCAGGGAACTAGCTAAGGAGGATAGACCATACCCTTAGCCGTACTACCCGACTACCCAGGTAATAGAGAGTATCTTCCCGAGTGTTGTTCTCGGTGACACTATAACAGTCAGGTGGCCGATCAATTTATCTAAAGAGGGCTTCAGGTAAGCTAGGCCTATCCATACATAGGTGTTGTCTGATGCGCTACCACTTGAAGGGGTACCAACAAGGGTTACAAGGGTGGAAAACATATGTGCGCTTAAGTACCACTTGTGTTTATTGCGTGTATGAATCCCTCAACTACGGATTTATGTGCTTAACGACAGATATATGTGGCTTAAATATGTCATAATACGTCTCTACCCTGAAAAAAAATTTAACCCGCACTTTCCACCGAGGAAAGTTCTCTGATACCACTTGTAATATACCAGATATAAAATGTATACAAAACAGAAATAAAATGCTAGTAATGGCAGGATAATAACAATATAACCAGAACATTCACCACAATAACATTGAAATGATATAAGAATAACAACATAAATAGCACTTTGAATCTGAAAGCAATGTTCATGGGCCTCTTCAAGGGGGCACCTCTAGTTGAGAAGAGCTCTATTACAATAATATCCAAGCTAGGGTTCTCATACCCTCGACTCCTATTTATACTAAAAAGAAGCATCTAGAGGAAGATCCTTCTAGAAGCGGAAGCTTCTATTAGGTATTCTTACATCTGCCTTATTCTATTTTATTGAAAGGCCTTATTAATATTGACCTTTATTACATCCAAATATATTGTTCTACCTATGTGCGGGTTAGGACCCTAACAAAAGCATGAGTTAATTCCCTCACTCTCAAAGGATGAAGACAATGTTGCAAGTCAACCACCCACATAAGGAAAGAAAAGAACAAAGCAAGGTAGACATAAAGAAACCATCTCTACACCTCAAAAGAGATGGGAACCAAAGCAAAGGTATGAAAGTGTTTTTCATGGTCAATGTTATTCATGCAATGAATATGGTCACAAAGCTTTGGATTGTGGATCTTATGCAAGGAGAGATAATGGAAGATTTCATAACACCATAAGGTGTTGGAGATGTGATCAAGTAGGACACATTGTTGTTCACTGTCACAACATGAGAGGCTACAATTGTAGTGTATTTGGCCACAAATCCCAGGACTGCTGGAACACGAGAAGAAATTCCATGATGAGGACTTCATATAGCATGACTAGAAGAAGGCATAAAGTTAGCAAGGGAGACATTTTTGAGAAGATGGAAGCTCAGAGATCAAGTTCTGAGAAGCAAGGACACCTTCATAAGTGGGTAAAAAAGACCAAACAGTAAGAACAAAATGGAATCCTTAAGGGAAGCTCAAGTTTCTCATCTTCAAAATCATACGCGGGTTATAATGGTAACAGTAATGTACATACACAAGACGACCTATAAATAGGTCGTATACATACGCGAACTGTCTGTGTAGCATGTCGCGTATATGTGGTAAAAAGCCTTGGAAAAATGGCTATGCATATGAGTTGCAACGTGGTATGATGGTATAACTTTGTGTTGCAGGGTCTGACATGGTTTGTTGCAGGGTCTGACATGTTTGTTGTAGGTTCTCATGATTACATGATGGCATACATATTTGTTGTATGCAAGATCGTGATGTATAGTTGAGAGATGAAAGACTATCTTGAATGCATGATACTAACCCTTGAGTATGGATTGAGGCATTTTCTGTTGAAGAACAATGTTGGTTATGATAGTAAAGTTATAGAACCTTGGTTATGAGATATATCATGATGATTCTAGCTAGATATGTCATTGATCTATTGAAGCACACTACTAGTACATGTATTGTTGTATGCTTAGTGTTTGCTGCAGTGAATGGAGGATTGAGGATGATCTTTTGGGGTATATGACTAGTACATATTTGAGTTTCATTGATATATATTATGATGTATTATTGGAAGCATATTTTTTGCATATTTTTCTGCATGCATTTGGCATATGGTTGGACTACAGATTGGCACATGTTTTATGGTGGATTTGGCATACATATATAAGGATTCCTCTTGTAATGATATTGGTGCATGGTTGAAGTACTTGTTTGGTACAAGTGGTGATACATGTTGATGCACGTGTTTGGTACACTCATAGATGGTATATGTTTGGATGATAGTACTTGGATAAAAGTACACCATTGGTATTACTTGATTAGCATATACTTTGGTACATGATGTATGAATGATATACTTGAGACACTTCATTGATTAAGATACATAATTGTGGCACTTGGTTCTTGGTAGAGGCATATCATGAGTGATATGAAACTTGTTTGAGGCACATGGTTGGCATGATTGGTAGAGGACTATGGTTGATGCACTCCATTAATGATATCTTATGGAATATGATACGATATTGATGTACACAGTTGATGTACATGGGTATTGTGCATGGTTGGCACAAGATATACTTGGTTGATGTTTTGTTCATGATTCTCTATTCATTGTTGACATCACTTTTGCTTCATGATATATGGTATGGCATGGGTTTGATGCATGGAAAGGTCTAAGGATCATCATAGAAAGATAAGTTGATCTATGATCTAGTTGAGAAACAAAATTTGCAACAGAAGAATATTGTTCATATTGAAAAAAAGATAGGGGGAGACATACCCATAGGGGGAGTCATTCTTCTTCCCATGATTCCAGGAGGAGAGATTTATCATATGCAAAGATAGACTTGAAATAGAGTCCTATACTTGGAGAAAGAGCACAGATGCATGCTTCCCAGGAGGGCGATGGTCACATGGGGAGCATGAGCTATATATATTCCACATTACAACAAAGTGATATCTCATGTTAAAAAGGGGAGAGATTATTCAGAGGAATATCAAAGGAATTCAAGAAAGAGTAGAATCCCTGAGGGGAGAATGGCCCTTTTCCATTGATGTCAAAGGGGGAGAGTTAGTCACATTGATGTGATTGACATTCTTATTGTGATTGGTGTTGACATCAAGGTTGGTATTTCCATCAATGCCAAATGGGGATATTGTTGGATCAGGCTGTCATTGATGCCAAAAGTATTGATGTCAAAGGAACAATATCATGTCACTGTATATTGATATAGTGATTGATGGATCATATATTGACCTTGATGACAATGGATTGATGTCAAGAGAAGTCATAGTCATATGCATATATGAAGATGGAGTAGTTGGATTGAGTCATCGACTAAGATCCGTCTAGGAGGAAGCATGATCATTGTAGATCATTGGATCTGGGAAAAGAGCACGATTTTTAAGTCTCTGCGTACACACAGGAGTGTGGAGTTGTCAAATTCCTGAAGAGGCCAGGGACCTTCCATTATACAGAGGGACAGGTGGCATAAGATTCGAGACTTTGGGGAAAGAAACTTCAAAGGATTTCAAGTGTGGAGTGTGACAAACTCCCAAAGTCCTAAAGGCCAAAGTAAATCGCAACCATCCATTGCGAAGGACACATGGAGAAAATCCGTCATCTTCAGGTAAAATCACATTGGAAGGAACCGAGTGTGCGAGATTTTGAAACTCCCGAAGACCGAAAAAACAAAGTGGATAATGGTCGTCGGATCCAGAAATACATGCGTCAAGAGATCTCCACTTAGGGTGGAAGAACTTTAGAAGAAAGCAAGTGCAGAGAGTTTGAAACTCCTAAAGCTCAAAAATCCAAAGGCAATCGTGGCCTTTGATTTGCGATAGGTACATGTCAACAAATCGAAGACCTAAAGGAAATCATGGTCGTCGATTTACGAGAGGTACGTGTCAACAGATCATGAACTTTGGGTGAAAACATTCTGGGAGAAAGTGGGCATGGAGAAGTTGAGATGTCCGAAGTCTGAATTCCAAAAATGATGAGAACCATCGATGTGAAGGTGGACACGTAGTTCCAAATCTAGAACTTCGGAGGAAAGCAGAGGGGGAAAAGTTTGAAGATCCAAAGGAGATCTTAGTCGTTGATCAAAAAAGGAGTCGAAGGCCCATTGATCTGGTTGAAGAGGATAAAGTCTCGAAGTAAAGTAGAGTCATTGATGGGGAAAGACGCATGGCAGACGATCTTCCACTTCGGAGAAATCACTCTGAAATAAACGAGAGTTTGAAAATTGAAAATCATGAAGGTCGATCTCATGGAGAAGATCGTAGATGCACATCTAAAAGGGACATGTGTTAATAGATCTTCCACTCCAAAATATTTTCATGTGGAGGAAGAAGAGAGTTGAGAATTGAAACTCCCAAAGCCCGAAAGGTAAAATCAGTCAGATTCGTTGATTTGAAAGGGAGCTACGTGTCAACAGATCATGGAGATATGGGATCACATGTTAAAGGAGGATAGAAGGCAGGAAAAGAGGACATATAGCAGTCGTTGATCGAGAGGCATCACCACGCGATTGGATATCAACAGTCATTCTCAATTGCAGGGAAAGAACTTGCTCGGATGTTAAAAATATGAAAGCGGGCCGCAATTGAAACCATGATATTGAGAAAGGGATATGTGGTAGATGGAGGTAAATTACGGGGATAAAAGTGGGTTGGAGTCAAACCACTCTTGGTTTCACCCGCAATCACATATTTCCATAGGGTCACAACCCAAGGTCACATACAAGAAAGAAGCTAGCGCTCGTTAGTGTGAGATTTGGAAAAAGGTGCTAG
Organism: Picea engelmannii; assembly: GCA_009831015.1. Taxonomy (NCBI): domain Eukaryota; kingdom Viridiplantae; phylum Streptophyta; class Pinopsida; order Pinales; family Pinaceae; genus Picea; species Picea engelmannii. Next base: position 192,721 of record ML778464.1, read on the forward strand.
GAGAGTAGGACCCACATGTGACCATCGATCTAAGATCAGGAAAATCGATGGTGAGGAATCATTGCTGGGAGTGGAAGAAAAATTAGCTAGCGCACAAGTTCACATCCCACAATTTGATAGGATCATTGATCTTGTCAAGACAGGGGATCAATGATCATGATTTAAAGGAGGTTGGGTGAGCACTTTGTGGATTGCGGGGAAAAGTCTCTCCAATAAAAAGTGAGCACGTTGGTGGCCCACAATTGTTGTGAGTCGTCAATCGATGAAAAAATTAGTAATGATCAGATCATGACCGTGAAAATCCTGAGGGTGATGAAAGGGTTTTTGTTTGACTAAGTTTGAGACCAGCAAGGTCCCGAGGACTATGTGGACAAAGTGTCCTAGAATATGATTCTACGGAAGCTAATTGAAGAGTATAAATAAGAAGCAAAGGTGTCTTGTGAATATGCATCTCTTGAGAATAGATTGAATATATATTCTGAGAGAGAGAGATTAACTAGAGGATCTCATGGATGCATCAAAGTTTCAGTAAGTCTGAGATCATGATGAAGAAAGTTTCAGAAATTCAGTTTTTGAAGGAGTATGCGAGCAGTAGTGGGAAAAAGCATGTATAGTTGAACAAATTCATGGATATTTGAGTGTGAGATGATACCAGGTTCTTGAAGGCTGAAGAAAATTCCATATATTCATTCTATGGGCTTATATCTACACTTTCGACAGGTTGTGTACATTTTGACAGATTGATATATGTTGAGGATAGTTGCCTCTTCTCAGTTGATACGGAGTGTGTAAGTTGAGTCTTGCATTATAGAGTTGGTTCTCTTGTAGAGTTGTACTCTATTCAGTTGTTGTTGATAACCCAAGGATTGTAGTCCATAATAAAAGGAAAATTGTACATACATCTTATGTTCTTTTTGTTCCTTGTGGTGATGATTTACTGAAGATATGTTGTTGATGTATGTACACATTTAATTGGTTATAAATAACAACAATAAGTAATGATTTATTGGTGATTTCTAACTAAGGAGTTTTGTGAAGGGGAATTTTTGTGAAAAGAGCCATGCACTATTCAACCCCCCCTCTCAGTGTAGTCGGTGTGTCCAACAACCTTCTGATAAAATTCCTTCGATTTCCTTCTGAATGATGGTATTGTATTTGAAAGCTAATTTGTAAGGTCTCTTTTTGATTGGTTTTGCTCCTGGAATGAGTTCTAATTTCATCTCTCCCATTTCTTCTAAAATTCCTTTTATATATTTATAGTCTCATGAAAATATGTCTTGGTATTACTTGAGTAATTATACTATGTTAGTTGTTTCCTTCTCTATCCAATAGTTGCCTACTCGTGCCATTTTTGGTCGATCATCCTTCGATATGTTGAATTCTTTAGTTTCGATTTCAGCATCCATCCACTCTAGTGTTTTTTATTCATTGAGATAATGTTCCCCTTCTTCAATTATGATGAAGCTCTCTGGGAATTCAGTCTGTTCATGATCTTATTTTTCTTCCTTAGATATCTTTAGTACTGATTTTATATTATTTTGCAACGTTGGGTGATCACTTTTCCATCGGAAGCTCTGGGCCAGACAACTTATATTCTCCATGTCGATTCTTTGTTTTGTCTTAGTTCCATTATTTTCTTTCGAAATGAGGTTACAAGTCAATGTTGATCCTTGATCAACCATCATATTCCTTTTTCCTTTTGTGTAGTCGGAGTCGGTTTTTCTAAAACAAAATTGATCTATTGCGCTTCTTCTTTTAGATGTTCCTCTTTCAGGGTAAATTTGAAGTCTTGGATACAATTTTCTTTGATGTTGGAATAATTTAGCGTATGGCCACAAGCTTCTTCGATATTGTACCATTTGTTTGGTATTTTTTCTAATGTTATTGGAAACATGTGAGGCCATACCCTTTCATCTCTATATCGTTTTTGGTGCCATTCATTCTCACAATAGTGAATATGATCGATTGGGTCATACTTGACTTTGAAAATAAGGATGTCAACATCTTTGGCTAGTTTATTCTCTCTAAATCGCTCTATAAAGTAATATGATACAATTGTCCATGTTTGTAGTCTTGGGGAATGTGTTTCCCATGACCTTTTTTCCTGGACTGTAAAGGTTTCTACCAAGATTTGAGTTCTTCCTTCTTCTCTGGGATATTTAGAAACTTCCTCGACATGCATTGATGGACCATTTAGTTTGTTGTAAAGTATTGGATTTTTTACTGTGTTTTTGGTCAGAATAAGAGTAGGTGTTTTTCAGATTATTTTTTCATAAACTATAGGTACTGCTTGAATTGAATAACATGTTCTGGAACATGTAATTGGGATGGCCTCAATGGTCCAACAATCCTTTGAGTGCGCTTCATAATTTTCAATCTTGCAGTTATATAATGTTGAGTCAGAGTTGTGTCCGACCGACAGGGGAGATTTAGCTGATATTTCTCCTTGTGTGTTTAGTTCAACGTAATCTCTTTGTCCGATGACTATTTGGTACAAACATCATGCCTCTTGATATTTTTCCAATGACTCACTCCAAGGTTTCTCTTCACTAGGATCCAGAGGAATTATTATTTTTCTTCCATTCCCTTTTAACTTGATTCTGTCCTTTTCAAGGAAGATATTTTATTTCATTTATCATCCCCATGGTCGACCAAAAAATTCTACATATGTTTGCATTCCCTTGAATAAGTTGATTACTTCAAAGTTGATTGGCATTGGTATACCCATGATATAAGTTTCAATGTTTCTGAGAATGCCAATAGGCTCTATTAATCTTTGATCTTCGAACTTTAGGTAATTTAGTGTTATTTCTAGTGAAGGTTGTCCCAACCATATCCATGTCCCTCGAGGTAGATATTTACTTGTGATCTAAAGTCGATGACTCCCTGGTTAATCAACATGTTGGATTACTAAGAGAGGGGGGTGAATCAGTAATAGAGAAATTCAATCCTTTTAACCACAATATGAAATTGTTATATCAATGTATCATTATCATCCAATAGTTGAAGAGTAAATAAACAATGAACAAATGAGAAATCATACACATACAAAGTACACCAATGTTTTTATGTGGAAACCCAAAGAAGGAGAAAGATAGGGAATGTGATTTCTTATATGTGTTTAAGAATTACATTCATTGGAAGCACCAACTTCCTTTGTTTTCCAGTTGCAAATGGAAGGAGGCTCCAACCCCCTAATTTCTCAGGCTACAACCTAAGGGAATCTCCAACTCCCCAATTCTTTGGCTACAACCAGAAGGAGGCTATGACCCCCTATCTTCTATGGCTACAACCGGACGGTGGCTACAACCACCTGTCCTTTCCCCGTCCAACCACCCTGAAATATAAGTAGAATGATGGAACCACTTCCACACTATCACTGTGAGATATATTGTTGTAAATATATACCAATCAACCTGCACCAAACAACCTGTACCAATAACCTGAACCATGCATCAACCATGCATCAACCTATACATGAACTTGTAATCAACATGTACCATAAACAAGTGCATCAACCATGCACCAACCTGTACCAAACAACCTGTAATCAACCTGTACCATAAACAAGTGCATCAACCATGAACCAACCTATACCTCAACCTGTACCATGAACAAGTGCATCAACCATGCACCAAACTTATACAAATAACATGTCAAAACAACCTGTCCAAACTACATATCACAACAAACTGTCTCATCAATATTATCAACCAAATCATATCTACTCACCAATATCAATCACCAATACAACTCTCAAATATGTGAATCAACCAAGCATAACACAACAACTCCTAATCATCACCAATATCAATATATGATTCTAATAATATACCAATACAAGTATTCTACATAATCCATAAACCATGTTTCAACAATAATACTAACAAGTGCCTCCAACCATGTACCAAGTATGTACCAATCATGTATCAACTACTCATCAACTATGAATCATCAATATGTACTAACATCATCAACTATACACCTCATGTATGTGTCAATTCATCAACTACTTGTCTCAACCATGTACCAAACATGTACCTCAACCAAAATCCCTCATCAATTTCATCATCCAAATCTGATTTGTAACTATGTAGTAGACCTTGTGTATAAGATCACATACCTACAAATCTTCCTTAAAGTTAACAACAAGAGACTATCATTTTCATCAAACTTTACTTTAGTCTCACATGACTAATTTTGGATTAGTCAAAAAACCTAACTTGCAATAATCATAAATATGTACCTGTAATGAATAAATATATGAAAATGCTACAAAATTTTCTTTAGTTTCTATTATTCAATTCCTCCAAACTTCACTAATTGGAACCTCTCAGAAAATGAGTTATAGAAAAAATGGCATACCTTGTTGAATTTTGGCTTATTCTAGAGAGCGAAAATGTAGAGTGTGCCCCGCACATAATATTTGTTGTATGGATCTAAAAATTGTACACAAAATACTACATACTATAGTATAACCAATACATTTGGTATTACTGAATTTGGATATGTGATGAAGAAGTTATGAAGTTTTTACCCGAAACACCTGTTTTAGATTAGTTTCAGGACTAGCCACAAACCATATTTTTCATGGTGTGTAACTACAAAAATACAAAGAACCACAAGTTGAAATGTGTATCATAGATACTTGGATATGTTTCCTCAATCACCTCCCAATTTCATGGTCTGAATCATTCTAGAAAATTTTTTATTGCAAAAATGGTGAGATGACCTGTAAATAACATACCTTAGAAAGAATCATCAAAAGAATTTATCCTCCCTTGAATTTTGACCTTCTTTACTTCACCTTCCCTATGAAATTCGGCTTAGATATACTTTGGTTACCTCAATCACCTGTAGATATTCAATATTCTCAAGTGTGATTAAAATGAGAGAGCCTTGCCTCTTATTTGTACTTTCATGTAACTTCCTCAAGGGGTTACCTTTTAACCATCTTAACCCACTTTCCTTATTTTAGGATTAACCCACTTCTAATTTATCCATTAAATTTATTATTTAAATAATTTGTTTTGTATTCAGTTTGAATCATAGTACACGCATCACTTCACTTTATTATTTACCTTCTAAAATATCTTAAACCACTTTGACTACTTTGACCTTTTGGGGCTTCTAGATGACTCATGAGGGTTCTCCAACTTCACATGGCCATAACTCTCTAACCGTGAGGAGTTATGTGACATTGCACATACCACTGAAAATGTAATGACATGTAATATCCATATAAAATAGTCTTTCTTGAAAATATATCAAAACTCATACCATTATCCATCAAACAATCTTGGGTCCATTACCCAAACCTGGGTTATCCAACTTCTCATGGACATAAATCTCTAACCCCAAGGAGTTATGTGACATTTCACATACCACTGGAAATGGAATGACATGTACTATCCATCTATAATATCCTTACCTTCAAATATATTAAAACTTGTACCATTATAAATGAAACAACCTTGGTTCCATTACCCAAACCTTTGTGCTACCGAAATTCGCTACCAGACTTTCTCCAAGGGTTGACATAAATCACTAAGGGTTGACATAAATCTACAATATCACTCTCCAATGGTTGACATCAATGAAAACCAACAATCCATACCAATTTTCCATCAAACTAAGCGAATTGTCTGACAATCTCCCCCTTTGGCATTTATGGAAACACCAACATTGATGGAAACACTTAGTCATGATAACATTCATGCTTATACTCCTCATCAATGTTTCTATCTCTCCCCCTTTGACATCAATGGAAAAGGGTATCTCCCTTTGGGTTTTCTCCCCTTGATTGAACTCTCCTTGGGGCTCCTCTCCTTGTCTACATGCCTTTGATTTTTCTTTTTGTTTATAAGCCTTTGATTACTCTCTCTACCTTCATATGAATAATATATCCCCCTTTAAAAAAGGGTATCACTCTGAAGTCATATCTCTCATTCTTCCCTTGTGACAATCACTCCCCTTGGAAACATGCCTCTATGCTCTTTCTACAAGCATTTACCTTTTCATATGATAAATCTCTCCCCCTTTGTCATTAATGGAAAAGGTATGTTTCCATATGGGGCTTCTCCCCCTAACTGAACTGTCCATGGGGATACTCCCCCTGACTGAACTCTTCCTGAAATGGATATCCCAACCTGAACTATCCTCTTTATGGTGCTTCCTCATGTAGATCTAAGACATATAATATAAGGATTCAAAATAATTCATTTTGGAGTATAAATTACTCCGAGTCTCTAGCGAAGATACTCAAAGGCTTCTCTTGGAAGTGGTTTTGTAAAGATGTATGCCACTTGTTCTTTTGTTCCCACATATTCAACTATGATGTTCTTCTCTGCAAATTGTTCCCATAGAAAGTGATAATTTATTGGAATGTTCTTCATCTTGGAGTGCATCATTGGGTTCTTTGAGATACTGATGGCACTTGTATTATCACAATAGATTATAATGGGATCATCATACTCAACCTGTATATCTTTCAAATTTTGTTTCATGCATAGAACCTTTGTACAACATGCTTCTACTGCAATATACTTTGTCACGGCTATAGATACAATTATTGATGATTGTTTCTTTCTTAGCCAAGATACTAAACACTCATGCAAGTAGAACATTGCTCCACTAGTGCTTCGTCTGTCATCAGTGCAACCTGCCCGGACTGCATTTGTGTTAGGAAATAAGTGATAGATCCTTTCCTTTTGATACCATAATCCAAACTCTTATGTAACTTTGAGATATTTAAAAATCATCTTCACTGATAATACATGTGATTCCTTTGGCGCTACTTGAAATCGTGCCACCTGTCCAACTGTCTGCATTGCATTTGGTCTGGATGTTGTCACATATAGTAAGCTACCAATCATTGACCTATATTGCCTCTGGTCTGTAGACTTTGAATCATCATCGTTTCTCAAATTGAAATTGGTTTGCATAGGGGTGGTAATTGGTTTGCAATCTTCCATTCCAAACCTCTTTAGCATTTCTCTGATATACTTAGTTTGAGAACTAAAAATTCCTTGGTTTATTTGACATATCTGAAGAAACAAAAAGAAGGATACTTCTCTAAGTAATGACATTTCAAATTCATTCTGCATATCCTTTGCAAATTTTTGTCTTAACCTGTCATTAGTACTTCCAAAAGAATATCATAAACACAAATTTCTATTAATAAAATACTACCTTGAATTACCTTGATGTAGAGGTTGTTGTAGGTGCTTCCTTTCCATAGTTTGTAGGGAGTTTTGTCATTGATGTTTCTAAGCATTACTCTGTTTTGAATGTGAACTGTTGTATGCACTATGTTTATGTCAAAAGACTAAGAAGTCTCCAACATCAACATTTTCAACCTCCCACGGGGCTAGGTGAGAAGAAGCGGGAATATCACCCTAGGCTTAAATCCCCAAACAAGAATGTGCATTGAACTCTAAGCTAATTTTCTCCTAACCTACAGTCCAAGCATAGATACCTTTGCCCTATAATTTTTCCTATTAACAATATTTGATTTTTATTTTATTTATGATTTTGTGCTATTTACAAATTAATAATCATTTATGTGAGGACTTATAGAATTGGAATAATAAAATTAAAATTAAAAAAGAAAGACAAATGATAAAAGTAAAATGCAAAGTTTTGTTTTATTTTAGCAAAAATAATTTAAAGCAAAGTCAATCTAAAAGCTAGAAAAGTTAAAACACTATGTTAGATTTAAAGTAATTTAATTGAAAGAAAACTTATTACATAACACTAGCTTGAAGAATATAGAGAAGTAACGTTTTATGATATAACATTTTTATGTTTTTTTGTTTATAAGTTAAAAGTAATAAAATTAAAATAGTAATATAAACAAAAAGAAAAGGTTTATGCACATTAACAAACTAAAATTTATACACATGATTGTAAACAAAATAGAATGTTTTGTTTTGTCTTTTTAAAAATTTATCTAAATTCCTTTTTTATTTCTGAAATCAAAATGTAAAATAAAGATGAAGAAAACTAAGGAATTTAAATAAAAATCAGAGAGATATACAGAGTGGCAAAAGTTGATTTCCATTGAAAAACTTCCCATACAACATCATAAATAATCAAAGTCTTCAAGTCTCTGCGTAGATGAGGGCCAGGTATATGGTCTTTATCCCTTCTAGACTCAACGTACAATATAAAAACTAAGCATGAATAAGAAAAATAAAGTTGAGCCAAGAAGGAATGGAGCTATGGTGGCGAATCGTAAGGAGAGAACCTGCATTGTAAAACTGATTAGTGTCGAATCAAATCAAGCCTTATTACAACAAACTAAACAAGTAAATCTTTACCTCTAAAGGCCAACAAACTCATCCTCTCTTATCCCCTTCCCTACTTCGTAAGACCACCTACTGCTGACGATTTCGTCAATCTCTGCTGAAGATGTAATTGAAGAATGAAATGAAAAATCTCTCCCAACACTCATAGCATATTACTCTCTGAAAATTCTTCCTAAGTTCTCTCTCTCAATTTTATTTATGAGATCTTATATCTTTCAGAAATTTTCTCTTCCTAAGAATTTATCCCCCTAAACAGGTTGTGCGTTGCTCCCTTTAAGGCATTGGATGAACCATTCCTTCAGTTATCAATTTTATAACTGAGTTTTAATTGTATATGAACTTTCTCAAATTTCTTAACATATCATTAACTAATTTTTTTTATCTCTATGTCATTCCTGTGTCCTTTGCATTTTCCTCCAAACACTTCTTTCTTAAATTTTGGTCGCATGCATATTATTAATGGATATCGATGAGCGTGTGTATTTGTTCCCATCATTATGTGATGTTATCCCTCTGTTTGATATAGAAACATATCAAGAATTTTTGGGTCCTCATCCTCACCGGTCCCTTTTAAAATGCTTCTTCCTTCGATGGCTCACACGAACCTTCGCTAGATATGAGACTTCTGCAGTAGTGTTACCATGGAAGTTTTATCTTCTTTCTCATAACCCTAAGGTTTAATTGAAAATGGACTGATTGATGCATGAAGAGTATTTTTCAAGACTCATCAATGGTCTTTCCCTGTGTACTTTGAAGAGTTGCAGTACCATAAACAAAGCCTATTTATCAATGCGTAACTTGTACAACTTTTGTTTCGAACTCTAAGATACGTGCATTTATTTTCTTTCTCCTTCCTGTTCTTTTCCATTCGATTTTATATATATCCTGTCATAGATAACTTAATTTATTTTCCTCACATCTGAGAAATCGTTGCCAATTGTTCATCTTCCATTCTTTCCACAAAATACAATATCTTGTCCAACCGTTTTACTGGAGCATCGTAGTTGTAATCCTTTCCGTATTTTATTCAGAACGAAAGTATCGCAAGAGATAGCTATTTCTAAGTTGAGAGAATACACTTAACTATCTTGGATGCTCAAAACTAGGACTGCACCATTAATATGCTATTTAGCAAAACGTTCGTAAAATTCTTCCACAACTACCCCTCTTCTCTTCACCAACAAACATGATGTTCTCGGGTTCTAGCTTCATTCTGAATCTCAATCTAGATTGCGTTGTATCTAATGCAGGGAAATACAACACCTCTAATGGAGAACTTATTGATCAACGATGCAACACTAAATTGACCTTAAGTAGTTCCAACACTTGAATCGATAATACCCTCGACATAGTTCAAATTAGCAGTATATGCCATTACAGAAGCTGGACTTTTCGGAATGCACCTTGAAAAGTTTCAGAGGTTTTTAGAGGTTTTTGGATCTTCATTATGTAATGTGACCACCAATGTTTCCAACGAGTTTAGTTCTGATTCCTTTATCATTTTTAAATGTTATTTTTTCACTTTTCTCAGCATACTCTGTAATTGATGGTTTATTAAAATATAATACATATCGTTCAACCCGAGTGTTATCACTAAAATTTCTTCTACAACATTTCATGCAAATGGTTATAGGATTACAACATGAACAAACACCTATTACTTCACCTGCAGCACCAAAAGTGCATTTCCAAGAGGCAAAAACTATACAACTGGATAGAAATTGACATGCGCTGGATCACTAAAGGAAACACACGTATAGTGCACGAGACAAAGAATCACATAAAGAGAATAATGCGTGACTATGTATGAGAAAATATGTGCACTCCTGTGAACGTTGCAATTATGGTTCTTTTCGGCCCCTCAACCACTCATGGACCATCTCCCAACTTGATTTGACCCTCAAATCCTGTTGGCAAATATTTAACAGACAACACATGCTTGTATACTTGTCATTGATGGCAAGTACAATAGTGAAGATGGAATGAGTACAAAAAGTATGAAATAGATGGGCATTATGAGAAGACGTTGCAGGAAGGATTTGTAGGGTTTGGTCATAACGGATTCCATATGATGTAATGCATCATATTTTCCTTTTCAACTAACGAAAGCTTTCAAAGCTATTACTGTCGTGTCCTACGCTCATGGTTACTAGAGTTTCGAGCTGGAATGATGTTTCTGGAGGGGACACGAGTTGCGCAAGATACTCGGAAAGGACTTATTCATGTAGCTAGGGGATATGAGGGTTTGTTGCACTTTCAATGGCTTAATTGAACAAGTAATGTGGTAGAAGTTGATCAAATTGTATCTCAAGATGAAGTTGTATTTGAAAAGGTCCAGGAAACCCCCAAGTGAGTGTACATTTTTTAAATTCAAGGAGGATGATCGCAAATTCTTTTTTTGGATGCAGGTTCCCGATGACCGACAGATCAAGTGTTGATCGGGACTGTTAATATAGACCGTCGACTCCATTTCAGAGTTTTGCGACTCGCGTGTTGGAGAGGCAAAAAATATGACAATTGAAATCGCGATATGCAAAATTGTGATTTAATCGCATCCGTCAAATCACAGTTAATTTGGACCGTTGACTCCATTTTAGAGTTTCGCGACTCATATGTTGGAGAGGCAAGAAATATGACAATTGAAATCGCGATTTAATCATAGCCGTCAGATCAAGTTTGATCTAGATCGTCGACTCCATTTCAAATTTTCTCAACTCACGTCTTAGAGAGGCAAGAAATATGACAATTGAAATCGCAATTTAATCGCAGCCGTCAGATCAAGGTTGATATGGACCGTCGACTCCATTTCAGAGTTTCGCGACTCGCGACTTGGAGAGGTAAGAAACAAAACCGTCGAAATCACGATATGCGAAATCACGATTCAATCCCAGCCGTCAATTCACAATGAGTTTTGGACCACTGATCTGAGCTCCAACTCGGAGCTTCGCCTATCGCAACTTGGAGTGACAAGGACCTCTATCAAAGGAATCGCGAGATGTGAATTCACGATGAGATCTGGACCGTAGACTCATCGAGATCGTGGACCGTTGATCTCAGCTCCAACTTGGGGTTTCGGGGATCGCGACTTGGAGAGTCGAGATGCCTCATCTCCAGACTCACGAAAGGCGAATTCGTGAAAAGCACTTTTTGCATAAGCACTTGGTCATGGCCATGGTCATATAGAGGAAGGAGCTAGTGCAGAAAAGCTCTATATCAGAGCTTCGAAGATCACAACATGAAGTGTCGAGACACTTGGCCACAGGATTGCCGAAATGCCGAAACCCAATTTAAAGGCAAGATTAATAAAATCCATCCAATGATGCAGATAAACTGGAATATGATCGGAGGGTTAATGTGCTCTCTCACAGTTAACTCCTCAGTTATGAATCTGTTAGCGATACAAACTCATGATTGTCGATTGGTTGGTGTTTCAGTTGCTCGGACGATTGTTTTTCTTTTGCCGAAGGAGATGCGAAGAGGAACCGTCGTGTGTGTGTGTATAAAAGAAAATGATACAGATGGTTAGTGGTTATTCGTTCTGGATGAAAAATGAATGAAACTGCAAGAAAGGGAAAGTCATAGAATGCACAGTGTGAGACTGAGAATATGCGTAGTGTGAGATAAAACTCAAAGAAGAGTAACATATGAAGAAAAGACTTGGAGCAGAGAAGAATGACAGAACAAGTTGAAGCAGAGAAGATTTGCAGAACAGACAAAGGAAGAGAAGAATTGCAGAGTAGTTAGAAGAAGACCATATTTACAGAACAAAGAAAGATTGGTAAGAATCAATTTATCTATGTATTTGTCTGTTTATTTATTCATTCATTTTCTAGGGTGGTTGAGAGGTGCTAGGGAGGAATGTTGTCCTCGTAGGTTCAAGTGGGAGCTTGAACACAGGGAATTGTAACTTCTATCTGGTTGCAGCCAGAGAAACCAGGGTGGCAGGGTGGTGCAAGGGAGAACAAGTGTTCTCTGTTATACAGGTTGGAGCCTGTGTGACTGGAAGTTGTTGCTTCCATCCAGTTGGTGCTGGAACATTAGGGGAGTTGGTGCTTCCTTCTAGTGGGTGCTAGAGAAACAAGAGAATCGGTTCTCTCAAATAAGTTGCAGCTTGTAAAATAGAGGTAGCAACTTCGCATTGATTTGGTGCTCAATTATAGATGATGTACAGAACATAAAAGACTACCTATCATTTCGAATAAGAAGAGGTATTCTCCCTTTATGGGTTTTCTCGTGAAATGTTGTCTCTGTGTATACCTTATGTGTGACTGATGCTCTTTAATTTTACTATCCATATGTTGTATAATGTTGATGATCACTTGAAGAAAGATTAAGAATGTTTTATTAGACTTAAAATTGTTTAAGCTCAATAACAACTGATTCACCCCCCCCCCCTCTCAGTTGTCTTAGTAATTTCAACAATTGGTATCAGAGAAGGTTCATTTTATTCAAAGGTAGATATGTAAGCTTAAACATGACAAGTCATGAAGGGACTTCAACCTCTAAGCCCCCTC
>ML778464.1:205650-220925 GCA_009831015.1 Picea engelmannii
CAAGAAATATAATAAGAAGAAAAGTTTGGTTGCAAATAATGACAATTCCTCAGAAGACACCGATAGTGACTCTTCCTGTGAAGATAAGGAAAATGACTTCATGCTTATGGCCAAAGAGGATTATGATAATAAAAGCATAGGAAGTGATGATAATAATGAAGAATTTGTGGCTGATATGGAAGGAGAACTGATCAGTGCACTGGAAGAAATTGACAGACTCAGAATTAAGAACAGAAAGAAAAAACAATTGCTGATACAGTTTGAGAAAGAAAGTAAAAAACCTGATGAAGACTTTGCTCTGTTGAAAGTGAAATTAGAAGAGAAAAAGAAAATAGAAGACATACTGAAACAACAATTGTTAGAGAAGAAAGTCGGGTGTGAAGCCTCTGAAGAAGAGATAGTAAAAATTAGAAAAGAAATGGAGAAGTTTAAAGGATTGTATCACCAAAATCTACCAAGTATTAAAGCCTCAGAAGAATTAACCTCCATTATAAATCAACAAAGAAATTCAAAATTGAAAGGTGGATTGGGATATGAGGAAGGATCAAGTAGTGATCATCCAAGTAATACATAATCTATCAAGTTTGTCAAATCCTCAAACATTGACAACAATTACTCTGCAGAAACAAAGAAGGAAAATCAGTCACCAAGAAGAAATGAAAGAAAATGCACCAGAACTGAATTTGTAGACCAGAAAGATTATCGACATGAAAGAAATCAACCTCCTCAAAGAAGACAGATTTTTTCAAGGTACAAAGATTTTTTCTATGGTTATTTTTTTTTCTGCTCTAATTTTGGTCACAAAGCTATAAACTGTTCCTTAAGATTTAGATATGAACAGTCAAGATATTCAATGAATAACTATCTTCCACAACAAAGATTGAGACAACGAAGAAACAAACAATCACAGACTATAAATCATGTGATGACTGGGAGAAGGACACAATTGAAACACAACAACAGTTATAAGCATAACAATTGTTATGATCTATTATTCAGTGAACCAGAATGTTACAACTGTCATCATTCTGGACATAAAGCTACAGACTGTCACTTAAGGAAATACAATCCAGACTTGAAACCCACTGCTGAAAATGTCAAGGTTTGGATGAAGAAAGCAGATGACAAGTGTGGACTAGTATTATCAACCCAAAAATAAAAGAATCCCTGGTATATTGACAGTGGATGTTCCAAACACATGACTGGAGACAAAAGTAAGTTTCTAACCTTAAGTGAAAAAAAATCAGGGGATGTAACTTTTGGAAATGATGCACCAGGAAAAATAAAAGGTAAAGGAATGGTAAGCCTGAGTAATGGCAAAGGAAAAGATCAAGATGTTTTGTTTGTAGATGGTCTGAAACATAATCTACTAAGTGTCAGTCAAGTTTGTGACAAAGGATGTGAAGTTGTTTTTACTTCTAAAGACTGTAAAATAAAGGCTTTAAGTTCAGAACAACTGATTGCAAAAGGGATAAGGACAAAAAATAATGTCTATGTGTTAAAAGAAGAAAAATAAGAATGTCACTTAAGCAAATATGATGAAATTTGGCTATGGCATATGAGACTTGGTCACCTAAATTTTGATCACATAATCAAACTCAGAAACAATGGGGAAGTAAAAGATCTTCCGAAGATATCAAATCCATATGACTCTGTTTGTAAACCCTGTCAGATAGGAAATCTTACTCACACACAATTCAAATCTAAGAATTTTCCTTCAACAGAAAAACCACTCCAGTTAGTACATATGGATATATGTGGACCATCAAGGAAAGAAGGTACAGGAAAAGAAAATTACTTTATGTTGATTATTGATGACTATTCCAGACTAACTTGGGTTGCCTTTCTGAAATAAAAATCTGAAGCATTTGAAAAATTCAAAGTGTTTAAGGATTTGACTGAGAATCAAACAGGAAAAAGATTAAAGGCAGTAAGTTCTGATAGAGGAGGATATTTTAGTTCAGGGAACTTCAAAGAGTTCTGTGATAAACATGGGATCAAAAGAGAGTACACAATTCCAAGGACTCCACGGAAAAATTGAGTTGTTGAGAGGAAGAATAGGTCAGTACAGCTAATGGCAAGATCAATGATGAATGAAAGGAACATACCTCAGACATATTGGGTGGAAGCAATTCATACAGTTGTTCATATCCTTAACAAAGCTCATCTCAGGCCACACAGTGACAAGACTCCCTATGAACTATGGTTTGGAAGACCTGCTTCAATCAAGCATTTTAAAGTTTTTGGGAGTAAATGTTATATCAAGAACAATGATGAAAATATTGGCAAATATGATGACCGGGCTGATGAAGGTATCTTTTTGGGTTATGCTACAAATAGTAAAGGGTACAGATGCTACAATAAAAGACTACATAAACTAGTTAATTGTATAGATATAAAAGTTGATGAAGAAATCCCAGTAAGAAATGTAAGAAGTGTTGAACCAAGAACATAAGATATAGTTGAAGATGAAAATGAACAAATCCAAGGATCAAAAATTGAAGAATCTGAATAAGATGAAGATACAAATACTCAGACTGACACAAATCAGCAGAAAGAAGCAAAATCACCTCTCATAATTGTTAAATAGATTCATCTTGAAAATCAGATAATTGGAGATATAAATAAAGGAGTTCAGACAAGAAGGAAATTGATTAAAGAATCAGAACAATCTCAGGTTTCCTTTTTATCTATGACTGAACCTAAAAAATTTTATGAATCCAGTAAGCATGATGATTGGATTAGAGCAATGAATGAAGAGCTTGATCAAATTGAAAAGAACAATACTTGGGATCTTGTTCCTAGACCTGAAGATAAAAATGTAATAGGGTCCAAATGGGAGTTCAAGAATAAAATGAATGAAAAAGGACACGTTGTTAGAAATAAAGCCATATTGGTCTGTAAAGGATATGCATAAGTTGAAGGTCAGGACTTTGAGGAAACTTTTGCACTAGTGTCAAGATTGGAAGCCATCAGAATGTTTCTTGCTTATTCATGTCATAAAAACTTTAAAGTTTATCAGATGGATGTTAAGTCAACATTTCTTAATGGAGATCTAAAGGAAGAAGTATATATGGAGAAACCTGAAGGATTCTCATTGACAGATAATCCTAATTATGTTTGTAAGCTGAAGAAGGCCTTATATGGACTAAAACAATCACCACGAGCTTGGTATTATAGACTGGACAAATTTTTACAAGAAAAAGGGTTCAAGAAAGGTATTGTTGATAGTAACCTTTATATTAAGTCTGAAGGTGATAATTTAATAGTTGTTTTGGTTTATGTAGATGATATTATTTTTGGCTATACTAATGAATCATCTGTCCAGTGGTTTGCTAATTCTATGCAAACAAAATTTGAAATGTCCATGATAGGAGAACTGTCATATTTTCGTGGCTTATAAGTAAAACAAAGTTCTGCAGGAATATTTATTTCTCAAGAAAAATATTTGAAAGAGATGTTGAAGAAATTTCAGATGGAAGATTCCTCTCCAGTTAGCACACCTATGGTGGTTGGTTGTAAGTTGAGTAAAGATGATATCTCACCTGATGTTGATCAAAGGACATATCGCTCTATGATAGGTAGTCTTATGTACATCACAACATCCCATCCTGATATAATGCAAGCTATTGGAATGGTAGGTCGTTATTAGTCTGCTCCTAAACAAAGTCATTTGGTAGCCGTCAAAAGGATATTTAAATACTTGAAGGGAACAATGACTTATGGTCTATGGTATCTTAGAAATCAGAATTTCCAGTTAACTGCTTATTCAGATGCAGATTGGGCAAACTGTGCTGATGAGAGAAAAAACACCAGTGGAGGAGCATTCTTTTTGGGTGACTCATTAATTGCATGGCTTAGTAAAAAGGAAGGATCCATTTCATTATCCACTACAAAGGCAGAATACATTGTTGTTGCTACTTGTTGCACACAAATTTTATGGATGATACAAACTCTTGCAGATCTGAAGGTTACTTACACTGATCCCATTCCAATTCATTGTGATAACACCAGTTCCATTAGTGTCTCCAAGAATCTTGTTCTTCATTCCAAGACTAAGCATATTCCAATCAAGTACCATTTTCTCAGAGAACAAGTTACAAACAGAATTGTTCAACTGAATTATATACCTTCTACAGAACAGATTGCAGATATATTTACAAAACCATTAGCAACAACCCCTTTTGGATATCTTTGTCAAAAGTTAGGGGTTATAATTTCTTGTGTCTAATCTGTTCACCTGGACAGGGGGAGTACTTATTGAATATCTAGTGTATTTCCAAGATGCTTATAGTTGACAGGGGGAGTATGTTTTGCAACAGATCAGGGGGAGAATGTTTCTTCATTGACATTGATGTCAAAGGGGGAGAAAAGAGTTCGGGAGGAGAGTCTGAATGCATGTGGATGCTTGAGTTTCCATCAATGCCAAAGGGGGAGAATGTTGGAAAATATTTAACAGACAGCGCATGCTTGTATACTTGCCATTAATGGCAAGTACAACAGTGAAGATGGCATGAGTACAAAAAGTATGAAATAGATGGGCATTATGAGAAGACATTGCAGGAAGGATTTGTAGGGTTTGGTCATAATGGATTCCATATGATGTAATGCATCATCTTTTCCTTTTGAACTAACGAAAGATTTCAAATATATTACTCTCGTGTCCGGTGCTCATGGTTACTGGAGTTTCAGGATGGAATGATGTCTCTAGAGGGGACACGAGTTGTGCCAGATACTCGGAAAGGACTTGTTCATGTAGCTAGGGGAGATGAGGGTTTGTTTCACTTTCAATGTCTTAATCAAACAAGTAATGTGGTAGAATTTGATCAAATTGTATCTCTAGATGAAGTTGTATTTGAAAAGGTCTAGGAAACCCACGAGCGAGTGTACATTTTTGAAATTCAAGGATGATGATCGCAAATTCTTTTTCTGGATGCAGGTTCCCGATGACCGTCAAATCAAGTGTTGATCGGGACTGTTAATCTAGACCATCGACTCCATTTCAGAGTTTCACAACTCGCATGTTAGAGAGGCAAGAAATATGACAATTGAAATCGTAATATGCAAAATCAATATTTAATCGCAGCCGTCAGATCACTGTTAATATGGATCGTTGACTCCATTTCAGAGTTCTGCGACTCGCGTGTTGGAGAGGCAAGAAATATGACAAATGAAATTGCGATATGTGAAATCACGATTTAATCGCAACCGTCAGATCAAGGTTGATATGGACCGTTGACTCCATTACGGAGTTTCACGACTCATGTCTTGGAGAGGCAATAAATATGAAAATTGAAATCGTGATATGCGAAATCGCGATTTAATCGCAGCCATCAGATCAAGGTTGATCTGGACCGTCGACTCCATTTCAGAGTTTCGCAACTCGTGACTTGGAGAGGTAAGAAACAAAACTGTTGAAATCGCGATATGTGAAATCATGATTTAATCCCAACCGTCAATTCACGATGAGTTTTGGACCACTGATCTGAGCTCCAAATCGGAGCTTCGCCTATCGTAACTTGGAGTGACAAGGACCTCTATCGAAGGAATCACGAGATGCGAATTCACGATGAGATCTGGACCATAGAATCATCAAGATCACAGACCGTTGATCTCAGCTCCATCTCTGGGTTTCGAGGATCGTGACTTGGAGAGTCGAGATGCCTCATCACCAGACTCACGAAAGGCGAATTCATGAAAAACACTTTTTGCATAAGTGTTTGGTCATGGCCATGGTCATATAGAGGAAGGAGCTAGTGTGGAAAATCTCTGTATCGGAGCTTCAGAGATCACGACATGAAGTGTCGAGACACTTGGCCACAGGATTGCCAAAATTATGAAACCCGATTTAAAGGCAAGATTAATAAAATCCATCCAACAGTGTAGATAAAATGCAATATGATTGGAGGGTTATTGTTCTCTCTCATAGTTAAATCCTCAGTTATGAATATGTTAGCGATACAGAATCATGATTGTTGATCGGTTGGTGTTTCAGTTGCTCGGATGGTTGTTTTTCTTTTGCCGAAGGAGATGCGAAGAGGAACCTCTGTGGGTGTGTGTATAAAATAAAACGATACAGATGGTGCGTGGTTGGTCATTCTGGACGAAAAATGAATGAAACTGTAAGAAAGGGAAAATCATAGAATGCACAGTGTGAGACTGAGAATATGCGCAGTGTGAGATAAAACTCAGAGAAGAGTAACAGATGAAGAAAATACTTGGAGCAGAGCAGAATGACAGAACAAGTTGAAGCAGAGAAGATTTGCAGAACAAACAAAGGAAGAGAAGAATTGCAGAACAGTTAGAAGAAGACCAGATTTATAGAACAAAGAAAGATTAGTAAGAATCGATTTATCTGTGTATTTGTCTGTTTATTTATTCATTCATATTCCAGGGTGGTTGGGAGGTGCTAGGGAGGACTATTGTCCTCAAAGGTTCAAGTGGGATCTTGAACACAAGGAATTGTAACTTCCATCTGGTTGCAGCCAGAGAAACCAAGGTGGCAGGGTGGTGCAAGGGAGAACAAGTGTTCTCTGTTATACAGGTTGGAGCCTGTGTAACTGGAAGTTGGTGCTTCCATCCAGTTGGTGTTGGAACATTAGGGGAGTTGGTGCTTCCTTCTAGTGGGTGCTAGATAAATAAGAGATTCGATGCTCTCAAACAAGTTGCATCTTGTAAAACAGAGGTAGCAGCCTCACATTGAGTTGGTGCTCAATTATAGATAATGTACAAAACTTAAAAGACTACCTATCATTTCGAAGAAGAAGAGGTTTTCTACCTTTATGGGTTTCCTCATGAAAATATGTCTCTGTGTATACCTTATGTGTGACTGATTCTCTTTACTTTTACTGTCCATATGTTGTATAATGTTGATGATCAGTTGAAGAAAGATTAAGAATGTTTTATTAGACTTAAAATTGTTTAAGCTCAATAACAACTTATTCACCCCCCCCCTCTCAGTTGTCTTGGTAATTTCAACAAATCTGAGCTAAATTTGAATGGGGGGATGGTCAAAGACCTAAGGGTGCCCTAAAGGGCCCCTTGTTCAAACTAAGAACCAGTTGGATATTGCCTCAAAGACATGCTATAAATGGAGGCCATGGGTGCACTAAGAATTTAACAATCTCATAGTATAGTTATGTTGCCTCTATCCTCCCTCAAGAAACCTCTTTTCTTCTTGGATCATTCTAGCAACTTTCCAATAAGCTATTCCACTCACCTCTTGAGGGAATAGGCTTGGGTTTCTTCACCATTTATTTTCTTGTTTATCATTATAAGAATATCTCTCTGATAGGAAAATCAAGAGCCCTTCCAAGGAGGAAGAGGGGATCCATAAGTCCTCCTTTCTCTACAGTGTTTTCCAACTAATATAGTTATACATTGGTGGCATAATCTTGGTTATTTGGTTTATTGATTTTGTTTCAAAGTTTCTTATGCATTGTAGTTTTATTTCCTTATGTGTTTTTAGTTTAGTTTCTTGTTTATTTCATCTTATTGGATTATCTAACTCATGCACTAACCTCTGTCATGTCTAGCAGGCCCAACTAGACTTGTAAGTTCTCTACTTCTTTTCACCTAAGTGATGAAAAGGACACAATAGATTGGCAACCATACCGGGGATAAGGTATCAATTTCCTCCCTATTTGGGCTTTTAGAGAACTTATGTTTTACCCCTTTTCCTTGCAGGAACCATAATCATCCTAACATGACCTTTCAAGAGCTATGTTTGGAGATGGAGGAGGATAATTCCACTTAAAATCGCCCCCCCCCCCCATGTGTATCAAAACATGCGCAGGTATTTTCATCCCACAGACGTGCACTGTGTGGAAAACACACTTCTGTTCTCTATGCACTCTATGCACTGTGTGCCAAAAGGCCTTAGGTTCTCTGCCTACACTGTGCCTCTGTTTGAACTATAACCCATGCATCTATCTAGAGTTTCAAAATTGTAAGAGTTATTGTGATGTTTTGAAGGCCCCTAGCCTTCAAGATCTTGCTTGTATGAAATTTGTAAGTGTACTACACTTAGATTCCTTTCCCACATGAAAGGTTAGTCAAACATAGGCACTTAGGGGGTAAAAAGAACCATATTTCTCTTATTTTGCTTTTTGTCGCCACATGGATGGCTTGTTTGATTTGTAAAAGTTAAGTTGAGATTCTTTTCTATCACATATAAAAACACTTGCATTGGGACCATAAATCAACTTTAATCATTTAGTATGCTCTTCTCTCGCACCATAGAGCGATATTGAGAATTAGAAAGGTGGTTAAGGGGACATTTCATCTCCCTTTACAAAATATTTAGGAGAGGAAAAATCCCCCCTAGGGATCCTCTTAGTTTCTTTTTAGAAAACATCTTAAATTTGTAAGGGCCCATACATGCCCACATGCTTCAAAATTAGGATAGTTTCTTAAAGAATTACTTTCTTAGTTTACATCACTAGGGGAGTTTAAAGATCAATGTAATGGGCCCATACATTCCCACATGTTTTCAATCTAGGATATTTTTTCAAATCTTTCTTAGTGTAAACAATGTTAGGGAGTTTAAAGGATTGGTAAGGACCCATATGTCGACATGCTAATTCCTTAGGGATTTTAAAATTTAGCAAGGTTGTACCAATGCCATCTAGTAATATAGGTAATCAATATTTGTAAGGACAACAAGAAGTACACATGTTGCAAATTTACACCTAACTCATTAAAATTTTGCACATTTTATCACTTTCTCACACACAAAGTCACTCCTCACTCACATAATTTTGTCTTGAATTGTGGAGGTTGAAGTAAGTTTTCTCCAAAGGAATTCTGAAACATCCCACTACTTCTTGAAGAAATTATCCACACCCACTTAAATCAAATGAGATTGGTTCACACCCCCAATCTCTCAACCCACCACATCTAAATTGTTTCTAAAAACTCACTAAGTTTCCCTCCACATGAAGTGCCGAAATAATTTTTTATTCTAGGTAGGATCTCGGGGTAGGCATCCAAATAACCCCATGTTATCTGGTTCTCATATTTTCAAACATTAGAAGTTGACAAATAGGGAACTTTAAAATCCTTCAAGTCATGTGTTCCTAACACCATAAGGCAGGGAGATACTCGTGAAGGGTCGAAGGCTGAGGTCCGGTTGTTCAGTGCGTCCCCCCTTGAGTCACCCAACTATTGGAAGGGATCCAACCCGTGACCCATTTTTGAGGCCAAAAATCTAAATGTCGCACTTTGACTAAGGTATCTAGTGACCAAATTTAGGACATCTACCTAGGTGGCAATTGTGGGCTACAATTGCACCTTGATCAGATTTTGTGTGGATATTGGAAAATATCGCCTGCTCTTTCGGGATATGCACCCTCTACCCCTCATTATAACTAATTACTTCAACCTTCACTAGTTCCTCTTTCGGTGGCTTCATACCCGACTGTTGAGTGCTCTTGGAAGGCCCAGTGTTATTTGAGAGGAAGGATGATACATCTTTTAGGACATAAGAATTTGTTTTATTTTTTCTCCCACACAGACAAAATCCACCTAGCCACATATATGCTTATTGTTGATTTATGTATGATGCTCATTTGATTACATGAGATTGCGAAATATATTGTGAATGTCCAAATTATACAAAGTATCTTGTTCATTTATTTCTCTCATCACCATTTTCACACATTCACTTTGTTAGTCGAAAATCATGGGGGACCCACAAAATCCCCATCATTCCAGACACTTGCAAAATATCTCTCCTATTTTAGGAGGAGTTCCTAGTCTTGCCAACTCACTGACTCAACCTTCTCACACCCCTGTGAGTGAGAATATTTTTGGATCAAATTTTATCGATTCCACTTTACTTGGTTCCAAATCCCAAGGCCATTCATCCACTAGGTCTCCTTCACAAAGAGGCAGGGGGAAAAATTCTTCTCAATGGAGAAGTACATCCCCACTAAACCCCCTTCACGGGTCATGTCCACCACCTTCTCACACAATGGATGGAACTAATCCACCACCAACTCTTCCTATGCCATACTTGGCATCACTCAAAATTCTTGATCTCACCAAACTCACGAATAATCCCATATTGTATGACCCCACATGTCCCAATATGCCTACCAAACTACCTTCATACATTCCCAATTTTGAAGGAAAATCAACAGAAGATCATGTTGGGGATAATTATATGCACTCTTAATTCCCACAATTAATTATCAACCAGAACTCGTAAGCTTCGAGGTGCAGGCATAGGAAACGCAGGATCAAAGCCTTGTTTAGCCTAATATAAAGCCGACAAAACAATCTTCAAACCCACACTACAACAAATTAACACTAAGGATTCATCACTGAGACGTAAGAATACTTAGTGCTATAAAGGCTTAGATCACACTCTTTCATGCACTCAGGGTGATGTTCGTGTGATTAGTCATGATTAGCTTACTTAAGTTTTATGTCCTTCAATGATTATTTCCTATAGTGGATCCACACATAAATGCAATAAAAAAAACAAACAAATGAAAATGAAATTCAAGATAGAAACTAACACCTTAGGAAGAATTCTGATGTGGGAAGGCCATATCTCACGAGTTAGACCTCTAATCTATTCATTGGTGTTTGAAGCTACAAGTTTTCAATAAGAAGCCAAACAAAATGAAATACTAAAACAATACTATGCGATCAACAATTTATTGCAAAGATCTATCCTAAAATGGGAAAATTAAATTCTATCCTACAAAATGATAACAAAAGCATTCATCAATAACAAAAACAAGAGAGGAAATTAGTGAGAAAATAAGTGTAGACTAGTACAAAGCAATGCAAAAACAAAATTGACTAAGAACATAAATAATTCTTAAAGCAATCCAAACTTAAACTTTAGAAATATCAAGCAAATTTAAAATCACACATCCTAAACTCGAGATCTCTCCTCAACTAAATACATCAAACATAATGAAAAAGTTTGGCGAAGAATGAGCTAAAATGCAGAAATATAAAAACAAATGAAATGCTTATGCAATGAGATGCAAGTGTCAATTTTGTATTAAAGAGGATTGGATGTAAAACAGTTTAAAAATGAACATTCTTTGGAAGTCAAATCTTCAATATAAAAGTTAACAAAGAATGTTTAAAAGGAATGATGTATGCATAGAGCATGAGTGATTGAATGTAAATAAAGAAAGTGAAATGGAACCTTGTGTTGATAGTCATTTGGATTGTAAGACTTAGGCATATTCAACCACACGAGGAGTGAAGGAGTAGTGAAAGGAAATGGATAAGTCCTCTATGCAATGAAATGTTATGTGACAATGTATCAATTATGAGTGCATAAAATGAAGGAAGAATGTGCACATTGTCTTTTTCTTTCCTCTTAAATAATACATGCAAAATTAATTCTATGTTTTTGTGTGTTTTTCTTTTAAAGAATTAATTTGAATACTCAATTGAATACTAATGCTCTGTTGAACAGATTTTGACACAGTTAAAAAATGCAATGAGGGTTTTGGAACGAGGTTTGAAAGAGACACTTCGATAAGTAAAGTGAGGCAAATAAGAGAGTGATTAATGGAATTGAATGGGTGATTGAAATAGGTGTGATAGTGGATAAGAGGGCTGAAATTAAAGCAAGTCATGGGCAGAATTCCACTGATCAAATGAGTGTTCAATACAGAGACAGAGCATTACAGAAAACAAGTGGATTGAAAGAATATAAAAAGGAATGCAATCTAAATTGAATGTAGTATGATGATGTCTTGAGTGGGAGAGTATTAATTCAAGTTGTCTAATGAAAACCAATTGCAAAATAAAACCAAATTGCATAATAGAAGCACACAACGTTTGGAAATTAAATCAATCAAATTCATAAACTAATTAATAGAATAAATAACAACAGGGACAAACCTGGATTGAGAGGCCCTACCTGAACTAGGCATGCTTCTGAAAGACTAGTTCAGATTTCAAAGATGCAAGATGTCTTCAACAACCAATAATTTTCATTTTATAAAAATATCAACTCCTTGATTACAAAGCAATAGATCCACACTTTCTCATATAATATCAAACCTCTTACTTACAAAAAGTTCATGAAAACTAATTAGCTCCTTCTCATAGCCCTATGAGGCTATTTTATACATGAATAATCATTGAGGAGTGGATGGGACCGAATCCCAATGTTCAGATTTCAAATATTACATGTTTAGATAAAATCCTCAAAAATATGGGTGTTATTGCAATTTGGGCAGATTTGAGTTATGGATCCACCCATATCTTCCCAGCCAATTCTAAATTTAAAAAAGGGTTTATGAGTTCTGTAGCTAGATGATATTTATAAAAACCCATTTTTCGGTGTTTCAAGATATTCTCTCATGTGCACGAAAATCGAGGTGCAAGTTCGCATTTTGAGTTTTGTTGCTAATTTTGGCATAATCATTCCCCCTGAGCTGGAGGTCCACATGTGTGATATGGGTGAATTATGTCACATAGGTCTACATGAAAAAATCATTCTGGACAAAACCCATGTACCCGATTTTCCTTTAGAAACTTTCCAAAATTTTGAATTATTTCTAGTACCATATTGTTGTTGATGTTGCTACCGGATGACCTGGAGCATTCTGGTACCGGATGGTTTCTGGAACATTCTAGTACTGGATGTGTTGAATTGTGAGTACCTGATGACATGGAGTGTGGGTACCGTATGACATGGAGTGTGGATACCGGATGACATGGAGTGTGAGTATCAGATGACTTGTAGAACCTTCTGGTACTAGATGACTTGGAGTACCGAATGAGCGCAGTATTGGTAGCGGATGAAATGAGTACTAGCTGACATGGAGTATGGGTACCATATGACTTTTCATGTACTGGTTGACTGTAGAACCTTCTGGTACCGGATGACTTGGAGTATCGGATGACCTGCAATGTGGGTACCAGAACAAGAACAATACATGTATCAGAACATGGACAGTGCATATACCGAAACTTGAACAATACAAAAGATGTTTCTTGGACATATAAACATAGGATTAAGACATCATCAACGAAACTATTGTATAATCATCCTTTTAATCACTAAAAATATGGAAAATTGTGTATTAACCACATAGGATGAATAACAAGAGATAATGGAGGATTATGGTCTAATTAGGGATATATTAGTGACAAAATGCGGGGAGAGGGTGTAATGATGAGTGTATTTGTATGGCGGAAAGTATGAAAAAACTGGAGCTCAACAGATCCCACTAACCATGTCAAGACCTTTCACTTATGGTTCTCTTCAAACAACATCATGGATGATTCCATTCTCTTAATATTATTTCAATGCACACTCACTGTCCCATCAACCAAATGGTATGTGGACGAAAACTCAGGATCCCATGTGACCTTTGAATCCTTGGCCAAAGCCCTTTTGGCCTTCTTTCAACTACCAGTTCGTCATGAAACTAGTTTAGAACTTCTCTCGGAGTGCAAAAAATCCTGAGCTACGCATATTGCCAACCACATTCATGAATGGTGTCAATGATGTAGTTTATGTAAGGCAGAAACCACCAAAGAACAATGCCTTGATTGGTTTATAAAGTTTCTCGTCTCTATACTTTCCAAATATGTGGCATCCACCTTCCCCAAAAATGAAGAAGAAGCCATCAACAAGGCTCAATAGTTCGATCTCATTTATTATTGGTTAGGTTAGCTATACACAGTAATACCTGACGCACCCAGACCCGTACCATTTGTCCATGACAAACCTGGGATGTCTCATGCGACAGATGGGTTGATTGGTACCACAACACACCATAATCCATACATCCAACCACCAACTTTGTACGGTACACCCAAATATCTGTCGATATACGGAGGGAGATCTTATTACCCTCCTCCCTCTTACTAACAACCATATCCTTTTTCTCCCCCTCCACCCATCAGTGTACCCCCACTGAAACTTTTCATGCATCTAGCATTTCCACCAAGTTCTGGTGCCCCCTCTACCTCAACATATAACTTGGGCACTAGTGAAAGCATTACAGCTTCTTATGCGCCCTACGGATTGTTTCCACATAAAAATCTGTATTTCCCTTTCCCTAGTCATCTACAACTAGTTTCTCCTCCTCATGGAAAACCACACGCCATCGTTAACTTTGTTCAACCCTCTCCTTGTGGTATACCTAGGGAGGTAATATGGGGTACCTAGGGAGGTATCCAATGGGAATGTAGTTATGTGTTAGTCATTTAATATATGGGAATGTGGTCATTCAATGTAAGGTGGACTAGGTCCACTATATTAATAAAGGCTCACTATGGTAGTTGGATGTAATAAATGTGAGAAGGCTCTCTAGAAGGTTCCTAGGAGATAGGGAGAGCTATATAAAGAAGTCTAGGCAATGTAATGAAACATAGTGAAGAATATTGTGATTGTACAAGAAAGGATTGCTTGAGGAGTTTTATCCTTCCATAAGGATTAATATATGGTGTTACCCTACCTCAAGGGTTTTCTCTATTTCTTGTGTTCATGTTGTGGTGAATGGTTTATGGTTTATTCTTGGTATTATTGAAGTATATTTGCAGATCTGGTATAGGTACTTATGAATTGGCATCAGAGCACTTTCCTTGGCCAAAGAAGGGAAGATTTGTTTTCTCTTTTTGCAGAATTTTTTTTTAGGGAAGAAAAAGAGGGCGGCGCACTTCAGGTTCAGATATAAAGTTTTATGAGCTGAATTTGGAAAAAAAAAATTGGATATTTGAATTCCTCTCGGAAAAATACCCAATTTCAAAAAAAAAAATCAGCCGAAACGAAGTTCGGGAAGTAAAGTTATGAGCATTTTAAATTTTGCAGTTTTTCAGGGGTTTTCCGGAAAAAGCCACGATTTTTTGCCGTAACTTATTGTTCTATTTTGGGGGGTTTTTCATAGCAAGATGTATTTTACAGGGAAATTTTATGGCCCTAGTATTGAATCATTCATTAAAGAAAGAAAATCAGTATGGGAAGATACTTGGCCCCATTGGGTAAGTCTCAAATTGCAAGGTGATGTTGCAATTTGGTGGAAATCACTTGATTATGAGGAGATGATGAGACTCTCCAATGGAGAAATTGAACAAATATTGTTAGACAAGTGGTCTCATGGAGAAAATAAGGATAAAGAGAGAACCAAGAGTTTATTTTCCTGTGAAAAATCTATATTACAGGTTCATGGTTGTATTCATAAAGAAAATATCATTGTTTCTATTAACCCTAGTTGCATGCATAATTTTATCAATGTTCAGTTGGTTAATAGATTGCAAGTTCCAATAAAGAATATTCAAAGCAT
>ML778464.1:232144-255309 GCA_009831015.1 Picea engelmannii
CCTAGTCTCCTATATATACCAAGGAGACATTTTCATTTTGAATCATCTTGGACTTGAACATTTAAGTGGGGTAAAAGGAGGTTGCCCCCTCGAAGAGGCCTATTATCTGAAATTATCTCTTTTTCAAGGCGTTGAGTACTTTTGCTGAGGTTTTTATATGCTATATTGATGTTTGGTTCTTAACAAATCCCCTCAGTATCTATAGAGACCGTAAAAGACAAAATTTGATATAATTTAAGATATAATTCCTGTCAATTTACATAAATAATTCAATCACCAACAAATAAGGAAAATATTCAGCAGAGATTAAAATCTATCTACAACATGAAATAACTCAGCCATTCATAATTAAAAATACCTGCTTCTGATGCTAAATCTCACTTCTTGGGTTGATCCAATGTTGAAGTTGAAACTGTGTCAAACACTACCCAAAACTATGTTTCCTCCCTATCAGCTAGGAGCAGCATGTCTGACTCCCTAGCTCCAGGATACCACAAGGATATCCTGGCACCCATTCCCAAAACCCCCAGCAAACTGGTGCCCCCTGCTTCTGGTTCACAAAAAACCCATAAAACAAACTCCCCACACCAGAAAAATAAGCACCTCTGACATACAGTCTTCCCCCTTTCCAATAATTCCCCCCCTCCCAAAATAATCCTCTCGTCATATACCCCCTCACCGACTCTCTTCCCCTCTCATTAATATCTTATCCCCTTATTAATATCTTATCCTTATGTTTAATGTCTTATCCCCTTATTAATATATTATCCTTATATTTAATGTCTTATCCCCTCATGCATACGTAAATCATTTAATTAAACAAATTAAAATTATTAACCCTCTTAAATTTATTACCCATGTCATTGAATGTGATAGGTAATTAATTAATTAATTAATCAAAAGTTATAACAATTAATTAATTAATTAATATTTAATTAATATCATTATGACAATCTTTGTTTAATTAAAACCATGTTAGGACAATTAATTACCTAATTAATTTTACTTAATAATCCCTAAGCATATATTCAACTAGGGTTGTTACAATATCTCCTCATCGGTGACATTTTGTACCGATGTGGGGTCGACACCATACTCCGTCGATGTTTGACCATCGACGAAGAAAACAGAGTCTTGAACGATTTCCATATTGGCGGAAGAAATCTAATAGCCAACACCCGAGGGCACAAATATAGATCAACCAGAAGAAGTACGGGACCCACAAACCCAAAACACAAAAACCCTGAAGGAGGTGCAACCAGAGAACATCAAGGCATCTCTGAAAGTCAATGGAATGACATCGAATATGGAATCAACAATTGAGCCAGACGAGTCTCAAACAACCATATCATAACACCCACAGGAAGGAACAGTCGAATATGTCACTGTTTGGACATAATGTTATTTTGAGGAACAATAGGAAGTCGTTGGAACTTCGAGCTAGCGACCACTACCGAAGAAAGACAATCACCAGGTACTGAGCTCACCTCGCAAGAAACCTTCCATAGAAATAATGCTACCACGTATACCAGATGGGGTATAGGTAGGACCAGACCTATTGGGCTATATAGAGAAGCTAAAATACTCTAACCACGATGTAGCAGACGAAGACAAGTTTCTGTAACATATGAAGAGGGTATTCTTACAAACTATGGGCACAAATCTGGTGGGGGAACCGATCGATCAGCCACTCCAATGGGAAACCGGGTTAGAGAAAATAGGAATTTTAGGTCTGTTGGACCTACCACATTTTGGCAGAGGTCAGTATGCAACAGCATGCGTCAAACAACTGTTAGAAGTCACACATGGCGGGGACATGTGGTTGGATAAGCTCGTCTCAATAGACATTGATCTTATTGCAAAAATAACAAGGTTACCATCTCAAGGTATGGATCACGCGTAGTTTTTGGATGACAAATCTAGGGAGAAAACTCTAGAAGAAGAGATGAAGAATAGTTATGGCATGGACATGGGGACAATAGGGATCATTATCAAGAGGATCAATGATGCCACGACACAATTGGGCGCAAAAATCTTATCCTGAAAGATGCTAATAAATTGTCGTAGGGAGGAGGTCCTAGCTGGATTTTTTGCAGTTGCAGCTAAATGCACAGAAGGCACCACAATGAGCTAGGAACCATACCTCTTGAACTTGTTCCTAGATGACTGCAAGGATGCGCAGGATCTAGGAACAGAGTTTCACTATTCATGGTTGATCATGCTAATATCCTTTATGGGATGGAGGGAACCAAGGTATGTATTTTTTGGCACCAGACCCAAACTGAATCAGGGAGAAAGATATTTACTACTGAGAGTCGGGTCGGCTGCCAGGCATAAGAGGGAGAACAGGTCCATATTTGAAGGATACCTACGCAACCTGCAGGAAGCCATCAACAAAATGTGGAGAATAACACCAGAGGTTGTTGTGCGGTATAGGGACATCTCCAACTTACAAGCCACATGACATACAATGTAGATACAGACGTGGAGGGATCATGATAAGAAGTGGCTACATATGTGCTACTGTATCACAGAGGGTGACATCGACATAGTATTCAAATATTGGGAAGATGAATGGAGGATTCCAGCCCTCACCTAGGAGTTTCTAGATAGAACAACAGATAAAGAGGAAGGGGAAGGAGAAACACAGCCTCGGGAAATCCAAGTTCCCAAGAAATGAAGGACGGGCCAGCCAATAAAAATGCAGACAAATGAAGGAACAACAAAGATGAGGACCTAGAAGGGGAAGAAGGAGAATACACAACCAGCCAAAGAATAACAGAAATAGGTTGAGGTAGCACAGGAGACCGCCCCAAGCCCCAACTCACAGGAACTAGGTGGAAACAAGATGTCAGCCACAGAGACAGGAGGAGAGCACAAGAAAACAAAGGCCCAAAGAACACCTCCAGAGTATACGATCACAGATGATGATGGGTAAATGATAGCCTAAATTGTCCAATATTGTCTATCTGAGGACTTTGACCATGCTGCACACCAAAGGGACGGGATTCAACATGAGTTTACAGACATACGACATTTTGTCGAGAAAATAGGGGAATTACAGACAACACACAGTAGAAGGGGACCAAAACCATTAGCAGCACAGACAAAGGAAAGAGTGGAAGAAGAAGAACGACATCCAGTTCACTCATTACCACACCCGAGCACAACATTCCATATCACACCCAATATGTTGCGAATGGATGAGATTGTGGGGCAGACACCCCTGAAGGACTTAAGCCAGATCGAACTGGTGTTAACGAGGATGTCGACCAGGGGTCTACACAAGTTGCAGGTTAGCATAAACCATGAGGTACATTCTTGTGCACACAAAGACTTAGTTGAATTCCATCAGGAAATAGAGAAGTGGGACGTGCTGGAAATAATCTATGAGTAGGATAGAATGAGACCTAGAAGGAAAGGGAGTGCATAAAAGGGTTGGAGCAGAAAGTGGTAGGAACTTACGAGAAGATTCCACAAGCCGCGCGGAGAGATGAAATCACAACAACAGAAAAGATTGATCGGATTTTGTAGGAAATCGATCAATATCAGAAGGAGATAGAGAATCTCTGATAAAATCTCATACCAACCACTCCACCAGCAATGGAGGAGAAAAGGAAGCAGGAAGCAACAACACGGCTGTAGGAGATAGAGCAATAGGTCAGCACAGCAACTGACTTGTTTGATAAAGAAGCGTATCTTTGGAATAGGTTAGAGGAGGATCAGCAAGTCCAAAAATGGGACAAAGAAGAATAAAGTATCAACGCAGTGATCCAAGAAATCAAGTAGAGGCATAATACAATGCCAATCACAGAATGCATCAAAGGGACGCAAGAAATGAAGAAATTGCAGGCAGAGCTCACCACTACGCAAACCCAGAAATAGGAGCGACAGGATCAAATGGAACCATTGGAAGAACGGGTAGAAGAATGTTGGAGTTACTTCACACACACCTAGGATTTCTTTTTCCTGAGGTTTTATTTATTTATTAGTCATAATTAGTCATTATCCAGTCTCGTATATTTTAGGAGAGAATATTCCACCTGGAGAATATTCTCTTTCAGTTCACACTTCAGTTTGACTAATTGAGTTGAGTTTAGATGTTGCATTGGGATCATCACCATGATAATTCAACCTTGCCTTGGTATCATCACCAGAGTGATTCATTAGCCTTGATTCCTTGAGTTAACTCCTCACTACTTTATGTTCAGTCAGTTAACTGAAGACTAGTTGACTAGTTAACTCAAATAGGTAGCAATTCACTCCTGTAACTACTTGAGAGAATAGAATAGGTGGAAATTCACTCCCATAACTGTTGGTGTGTGTCCATATCACTCTAGAACGTCGCTATGCCAACTTGGTTCACCTCAAATCGAACTCATTGAGTTATACAGAGTATATCATGTGTAAATTATTCATTATTCAAAACGATTAATGAGAATTCTTTCCATTCTTTCTCTCCTTCTTCTTTTTCCAATTCTCTCTACAAATGTGTGTATCATTGTTTATATAGATCTATTTTGTGTAGGTTCAACACATTTACATGGTATCAGAGCCGATGGACTACTAAGAAAAAGATACACCAAAATGTTTTGCAGGTACAAAAGATTGAAGACAATGGAAAGATGGAATTCCAAAAAGAATTCATTCTTACACCTTAAAACTATTTTTCATGGAAGGAGAAAATAGCCATACATATCCAATCTAGAGGGTTGTATAGTTTAACCATGAATACAGATACAAAACCAACATCAGCCATAAAAAAATTCAAGTACTTAAATCGCATGGATGAGGCACTCGAAACAATTTGCAGTCTTATTTCTCCCGATCTCCTTTTTCATATATCTTCCTGTAAGACTCCCAATGAATCTTGTACCATCTTGGAAGGGATCTTTGTCAAATAGGATGAGATGAGGGGACACATGTTGGAGGTGGAGCTGCTCACATTGGATCCAAAAATTTTCGATAATATCTAATATTTCTTTACACAATTCAAGGATTTATTGTCGCAACTCAAAGCTTGCGGGGTTGATAAATCGAAGGAGGAGAAACAAATGGTTCTCATGATTCTCTCCAAGTTTGGTCCTGAATTATCAGTATTTGTATCTACATTCCATACTATCAAATTCACCTCTGGAACCACTTGGAAGATGCCTTCTCTTGAGGACTTTATCGAATCCTTGACACAAGAGAAAACCAAGCTCATCAACATGGGCGCAATCAAAGGCCCAAGGGTGCATGCACTTACTATGCATGATGGAAGCCACAAATATCATAAATATAAAGATAAAGATAAGCAGAAATCTGATGCACATATGAAGAAGGAACGGTACACAAAGCCCTTCACTGATGCCTCAGGATCCAAAGGAGAAAAGGGAAGAAAAGGAGAGAAATGAACGTACTGTCACAAAGGATTCCATTCAGAATCTGCACGCATGAAAAAACAAATAAATCTGATGGCTCATATACTTCAACAAAAAAACCTTGGAGATTTCATCCCTAAGGGTGCAAAGAAGAAGAAGCCAAAGATCCAAATTCCAAGAAAGGAAATTATAGCCATGCGTTGATTGCCATCAAATCCTCTCCCGATGATTGGATCATAGATTCAGGAGAATCACATCACATGGTTTCCTCAAAAGTAGTCTATTCTTCATTGGATGCATGCAAAGGTCCTCCTATTCTGATGGGGGACAACTCTTTTGTCGAAGTCACCGGCAAAGGAAGGATTGAACTCACCAATGGAAGCTTCGAGAATGTGTTGCATGTTCCCAAAATTTCTATCAACCTTCTCTCTGTGTATCAAATGATGAATTCTAGAACCAGAAATAAATTCATCTTCACACCAAATTCCGTGGACATCTACGACATGAAAACCAACTCCAGGGTTTCTACCGGTGAGGTAAATCATCAGTCTAGATTCTATACATTTTCTGAATTCATTGAACCTAATTTTGCTTTACTGCTTACTCATGCTAATGAAAGTAGTAGGATATGGCACGAAAGGTTTGGACATTTGAATTTCAGATACATGCAACAACTTAGCAAGCACAGATTAGTTGATGGTCTACTAGACATCCAGTTCTCCAAGGGAGTATGTGAGGGATTTGTTCTCGGAAAACACCCTCAAGAGAAATTCGACAAGGGAAAGTCTCAACGATCTTTCGCACCTTTATATTTGATCCACAGTGACCTCATGGGTCCTTTTCCGCATCCATCGATCAGCAAATCAAGGTTTGTTCTCATTTTTGTTGATGATTTCTCACGTTTTACATGGATCTACTTTCTCAGGAAAAAATCTAAGGTCTTTCAACACCTCAAAGATTTCAAAGCTTTGGTTGAGACACAGTCCGGAAAGAAGATCAAAGTCCTCTGAAATGATAACGGGGGAGAGTATGTGAATCATGAGATTCATAATCTTTTCCATGAGGCAAGGATTCAGTTGCAACTTACAATTCCCTACACTCTGCAGCAAAATGGAGTTGTAGAGCGGAAAAATAGATCTCTAAAGGAGATGGCATCTTGCATGTTGCATGCAAAGTCACTACCACAGAAACTATGGGCCAAAGCACTTAACTGTGAAACATACATCCAAAACATATCTCCTCATAGATCTCTCAAGGATAAGACCCCCTACGAGGCTTGGAGCGGCCTCAAACTGGAAGTGGCCCACTTTCTCATTTTTGGTTCACGTGCATGGGTCTGGATTCCCTCTGAAAAGAGGAAGGCACTTGATCCACAAAGAACTGAGTGCATTTTTTTTGGATACCCCAATGGTGTGAAGGGATATCGACTTATTTATCTTTCCTCAGACCAACTCATCATTAAGCGTAGTGTCCAATTCGAGGAAAGTGTATTGCATGTACCTCAACAATCGCATGTAGACACCTTCACTCTTCCACCTGTCTGAGATGATGATCATGCACATGCTGACTCTTCTTCAGATGAGAGTTTTGATTTAGAGGACTCGTATGATTCATATTCAGAGTCAGTACAGTCAGATACAGAGTCAGAGCATCCAGATGCAGTTGTAGAGCCAGAGAAGAGGCCCAAGTGGGCACAAACTACTCTTCAGGATGCAGGGGATCTCGTTGGTGATCTAGCCAATAATAGGAGGACTCGATATGATTTCTATGAGCCTCCTATTGCACTCACTGCCACTGAACCATTGCCTTCCAAGAATCTTTTCTTGGTTCAGTCTTCAGATCCACAGTCTTATGGTGAGACTGTTGGAAATCCCTTTTGGGAATCCGCCATGGAGGAGGAGTACAACTCCCTCCTCGAGAACTAGACTTGGGATCTGGTTCCCCTTCCTTCTGGGAGGAAACTTGTCAGATGCAAATAGGTCTACAAGACCAAGAGTGTAGCATATGGAAAGATCAGCAGATACAAATCTAGGCTTGTCTCCAAAGGCTTTCAGCAGGTTCATGGTATTGACTATGATGAGACCTTCGCTCCAGTAGTGAAGATGGATTCCATACGATTGGCGCTTTCCATTGTGGAAACCAAGGGATAGGAAGTCCATCATATGGACGTGAAGAATGAATTTCTTCATGGTGATCTCTTTGAGGAGATCTACATGGAGCAACCCCATGGATTTATGCAAGACTCATCTTTGGTCTATCGACTAAAGAAGTCACTTTATGGCCTCAAGTAGGCTCTGAGGGCATGGTATGCCAAGATGGACTCCTACCTGTTGTCAAAGAACTTTGTACATTGTAAATCAGACCTGAATGTATACATGCTCAAGATGGTTGATTCACTTCTACTTTTAGTTCTGTATGTCGATGATTTGTTGATCACCGGTTGCTCGACTTCAGTGATTGCTGCAGTCAAGAGGATTCTTCATGACAATTTTTTGATGACGGACATGGGTCCGCTACACTTCTTTATTGGACTTGAGATCAGTCAATATGCATCAGGAATCAAATTGTCTCAATCCAAGTATGCATGAGACCTACTTGAGAGATTTCACATGACAAACTGCAAGTCTGCTCCAACTCCTTTCCTATCAGGAGTCAAGCTTGAGGATGGCGGGGAGACTCCATTGGTTGAAATCACACCGTATAGACAGCTAGTGGGGAGCTTGTTGTATCTCACACACTCTAGACTAGACCTATCATATGCAGTTGGCGCAGTTTCTAGGTTCATGCAGGAGCCGCATGAGCTACATTGGAAAGTTGCAAAGTGTATCCTTTGATATGTATAGGGCACCATCAGCTTTGGGATTCATTATGAAATAGACTCTACATTAGATCTCATTGGGTTTATTGATTCTAATTGGGTTGGCGATAGCATTGATCGCAAGTGCACATCTGGTTACTCACTCAGTATTGGTTTTGGGCCTATCTATTGGTCGAGCAAGAAGCAAGCTACCATTGCTCTATCTTCTGCTGAGGCAGAGTACAGAGGGGTAGTTAACATAACCATTCAGGCTATGTGGCTACAACATTTTCTCACTGAGTTGGGCATTCAATTTCATCGGTCGATCGTCATCTGGTGTGACAACCAGAGTACTCTGAAGTTCTGCAGAGATCTAGTTTAGAGGCTGCGAACGAAGCACATCGATATCCACATGCACTACATTCAGGACTTAGTACATGAGGGGATCATCGACTTACAGTTCTGTCCTTCAGTAGAACAGATGGTAGACATTTTCACCAAGACCTTCACTGAGCATAAATTCCATTCTCTGCGAGGTCATCTTGGAGTGAAGGACACAGTTTCCTAGCACCTGTAGTTCTTATTTTTACATACATTATACCTTGAGGGGGGGGGGGTTCCCATGAGATTTTCCCTCTTTCCTCACTTTATTTTCAGTTTATATTTTGTACTTGGGTACCTAACATGGCCTCGTTGTCGGGACCCAATCTTTATTTTCACCATAGTGATGTTCAGGGGGGGGTGTTGGAGTTACTTCACACACACCTAGGATTTATTTTTCCTAAGGTTTTTATTTTTTTATTAGTCATAATTAGTCAGTATCCAATCTCCTATATTTTAGGAGAGAATATTCCACCTGGAGAATATTCTCTTTCAGTTCACACTTCAATTTGACTAGTTGAGTTGAGTCTAGATGTTGCATTGGGATCATCACTGTTATCACTCCAGGAAACTCTCCTAGGCTGTAAGTCAGAGATGCCTGATAACTCAATCTTTTTAAGAACTATTTTCTCAATAATGTGTTGGGGTTTTGGATCAAGATGAATATCTAAAACTCTGAGTGATATTCTCAAGACAGTCTTAACTATAATCATGCTATACAAGGCCTTCAAGAGCTATTGTCAGATAGGTTTGAATAACAGGTGGATGAGAAAACTAATCAATCAACCAGAACATATATAAAACCATATATATATATATATGATGCGTCAACAAACTAGCCAAGGATGCTTGTGATTCTTGATTAGTAACCAAAAGTAAGATGACAGTTGCCAGGGTCATTAAACAGAGACAAAAGAATTAATTCCACTCATAAGCATAGAGATAGATAAAAGAAGTTCTGACAGTAACAAAGAAAGAAGCTTGCTGGCTGCTATATTAAAGAAAGTGTCTTGTTACAAAACAGTAGCATCTAGAACTCAAAATTGAACCCTTATTCCTCAAATGTTCCTGGCTTTATAGCCTTTACATACAGTTTCCAGATCCTAGAAAACTGGATCTGCTATACTAAAAATAGAAAGTCAAATTATATTTACAAAAAGATAGGGATAAACCCCAAAAGGAGGATAATCTCTATGAGCGGGTCCTTAAGATGTGTTGACTGTTTATGACGTGAAGATTAGCCTTCCAAGGATTCTTCGACCTATTCTTCTAAAGATAAATTTGAGCTGATGATGTGTGGCCAAAAACCCCTGAAATTTTGCCTATGAAAAGATGCCAAATGTGATTAAAACTCTTCTTCTTACCTTATCCCTTATAAATAGTCTTTAAATCTGACTTGATAATTCAATATCTGACTATTCAAAGAATTTTTGTCTTATTCTGATTCGAAAATTTCTGATCTGGGCAAAATTTCAAGCATTTTGGTTATTACAGACTTTCGGTGGTTAAGAGTATTGAGTTTTGAATGCCTTATCCACCGAAAAGGCCCCCTTTCAGTGGTTAATGAGCGCTCCTGGGCTCGCCTAAACCACCGAAAATCAAATCACTGTCAAAAATCAAAATCTCAAAACTTTATTTACCTGCATGATTGCATTTAATTTAGAGGATTCTTAGAAGAAATTCCCTTCTTTCTGTCACCAACAACTGTTCATCCAATCTCCTACTCCTTTCCTGTTCCTCTGCTTGTTTGTACTCTGATTGCACTGCTTTCCCTTTAGGATCATTTTCAGACTTGGATCAGATTCATGAGGTTGCAGCAGGATTACTATAGTCTATAAAAGCCTTAAGGACATGGAATATAGTATGTTGTATGAGAAGTTCATGGAAGTTTTATCTTCAGGAAGAACATTAGTAGATGTATATTTTCCTCTGACTGTTATCTCAGCACCTTTTTCCAAAGCATCATTCACAAGACTTGAAGTTTCTCTGCATGCTCTTGTAAACAGATTTCTCCCATATCATACATTCCCTTGTAGTAAAAACACAAAAACGTTGACTTCCAATAACAACATCCCAAATCGTGTTACAAAGAAAAAATATTCCATGCAGTTGCTTGCCCAGTAGCACCTTGTCATACCGTGAATGGCAATTGAATGTAGTTGATTCCGTTCTTATCAACCTTGGCGAACTTAGACAACTTGGCATTTACAATGTTGACTTTAGCAAGCCAGACTTCATACTCCATCACATTCAAGCCGAGATCAAAATTATTCTTATTCTCTAGATTCAAATGCAATGTTGTTGAACAAGAGCCATTGCTTCCTCCAAAGAATCAGTGTTAGGCCCTTCCTTATTTCTACCTACAAGAAACTTCAATTGCTTTGTTGCCTGTAGAAACCCTGAGAGTTTTCTCACATAACTTTTCAGAGAAGGCCGATTGATGAAATACCCTGTCCAATCAACATTTGAATAGTCTGCATATGGGAAAAATTCATCTGTCTTCAAAGGCCAGCTTTCATTGGATGTATATTTTTCTTCAGT
Source organism: Picea engelmannii (assembly GCA_009831015.1). Lineage (NCBI taxonomy): Eukaryota > Viridiplantae > Streptophyta > Pinopsida > Pinales > Pinaceae > Picea > Picea engelmannii. The sequence continues at coordinate 243,227 of ML778464.1, forward strand.
GTAGATAGTTGGAATTGAATAAAATGCATTAACACGACCATCCTTATTCACATAATGTATGAGTTTATCCATATATTTGAACCAAGTACCTGCACTTTCATATGCGAAATCTTCACCATAGTCCATATCATATGATTTGTACGATATTCTTTGTCCTGTTTTCTAGCTAGGTAGACAAAACTTATGAAACATAAAATAGAAACAACACCATTAATATGAACTTTGACAAACGTTCTCTCATTTCCAGATTAGTCTCTCCGGACTATTTATATTTTTGTTTGGATTCTGGCTTCAATATATTTGATAATTTCTAAGTTGTGGATATGATTCTCGAGCCATCCAACAATATTGATGTGTCTTACAAACCCATATCCTTTTGAATGGCTTGTAACCCTATTAGTTACAACCTTGACTCCTTTTACAGTTTGATATCTAGATCAGAATGTCTCTTGCAACATATAGTCTGTCACATCAGCTGACAAATCTCCCACAAATATAGGATAATCAGGTCCCATCTCAGGATGCTTTTCTCCAATACCAAATGTTGCCCAATTTAACCTGTAAAATTTGTTGAATATTGGGCATCTACACACCATTCAAACTTTGCAGGGCCCTTTCAGCTCCCGCATGGCTTACAAACTCCACAAAACCATAACCTCCTGATTGTCCGGTCTGTTTATTGCCAATAATCTTGACAGAAGCAACCTATTTTTATCCTTCCTAATTGCATGCTATGACAGAGCACCTATCGTTTTCCTTGTGGCATCTTTGCATGGATTCGAGCTGTTAAGTGCTTGTATTTCACCTTGACATATGGGTGTAATTATCTCATAGCTTGGTGCGTTGGATGCTAGGACTGTGTGCTAGGCTTGGGATTGAATACACTTGATGTTCAAGCTTAGAACCTTTCATATATAACATATATATTTATTTTTCATACTATGAGATAATAAACATAACAATAAAAAATGATGATACATCTTTTATGTTTTATATTCTCTATAACATAGACATGAAAAGGAATAAATGACCTTATTTGTATCATGTATTGCAGGTCCGGAGGCATGCTAACTAAGGATTTATGAGAAGAGTAATCAGACAGGAGCTTAATGAGCACTATGAAGGTTTTGATATTGACCAAGAGTATCAAGAAGACGATAAATCATATGAAGAATTGATAGAAATGAGATCAAAATAGCGGTGTGTTTTTTTATCGCCAACAATCACCATGCAACATTGGGATAATCACCATGCTAATTTGACCTTGCCTTGGTATCATCACCAGAGTGACGCATTAGCCTTTATTCCTTGAGTTAACTCCTCACTACTTTATGTTCAGTCAGTTAACTGAAGACTAGTTGACTAGTTAACTCAACAAGGTGGCAGTTCACTCCCGTAACTACCTGAGAGACTAGAATAGGTGGCAGTTCACTCCTGTAACTGTTGGTGTGTGTCCAGATCACTCTAGACCACCACTATGGTGACTTGGTTCACTTCAAGTCAAACTCATTGAGTTATACATAGTATATCATGTGTAAATTATTCATTATTCAAAATGGTTAATGAGAATTATTTCCATTCTTTCTCTCCTTCTTCTTATTCTTCCAATTCTCTTTGAAAATGTTTGTATCATTGTTTAGCTAGCTCTATTATGTGCAATTTAAACACATTTACACATAAGTCCTAACACAAGCAGAGGAATCCAAGGCATGTATAGCACAGACCCAGGCAGAGTGCATGGAATTGATCAGTGATGCAATTGCAGCCCAGATAGTGGATACACTCAAGGAGAAGACTGCACAGGAACAGACATAGGAAACAAAGCTTAAGGAAAATTTCTAGGAAATCACCAAGGAGATCGAGGAAGCACACAAAGTTTAGGTAGCTCGAGATGAGCCACATGTCAGTGTTGGGGGTCTGTTGGAGGAAGGCCAAAGTCTAAGGTAGAAAAGTAAGGTGATTTTGGGAAAGAAAGCATGCACGAGGAAAGCGACAGCTGGAAGGAGGAATAGCACACATGCATGTAGGGAAGAACTAATGAAATTAGGGTTAGGGTTTTGGTAATGTATTATAATGGATGAAGATTTGAAAATGTATAAATATCGATACTTAGCTATCATAGAGTGTTAGGGTCCTAACCCGCACATAGGTAGAACAATATATTTGGATGTAATAAAGGTCAATATTAATAAGGCCTTTCAATAAAATATAATAAGGTGGATGTAAGAAGACCTAATAGAAGCTTCCGCTTCTAGAAGGATCTTCCTCTAGATGCTTCTTTTTAGTATAAATAGGAGTCTAGGGTATGAGAACCCTAGCTTGGGTATTATTGTAATAGAGCTCTGCTCAACTGGAGGTTTCCCCCTCGAAGAGGCCCGTGAACATTGCTTTCAGATTCAAAGTGATATTTCTATCGTTATTCTTATAGCATTTCAGTTTTATTGTGGTGAATGTTCTGGTTATATTGTTGTTATTCTGCCATTACTAGCATTTTATTTTAGTTCTGCATACATTTTATATCTGGCATATTACAAGTGGTATCATAGTACTTTCCTCAACAGAAAGTGTGGGTTAATTTTTTTTTCCAGGGTAGAGACATATTTCAACATCTTTAAGCCATAGAGATCTGTCGTTACACACATAAACCTGGGGTTGAGGGATTCATACATGCAGGAAATACAAGTGGTACTTAAGCGCACATTTGTTGGCCACCCTTGTAACCCCTGTTGGTACCCCTTCGAGTGGTAGTGCATCAGACAACACATGTGTACAGATCGACCTAGATTACCTGAAGCCCTCTTTAGATAAACTGATCAGTCGTCTGACTGTTATAGTGTCACCAAGAACAACACTCAGGAAGATACTCTCTAGTACCTGGGTAGTCGGGTAGTATGGCTAAGGGTACAATCTAACCTCCTTAGTTATTTCTCTGAGATATTGGACCGAGTACTACTATTGGACCCCGCACGTATATCAGAGAGCTATAGCACAGGGAAAAACCTTGTCTGTAGAACCCTTGAATACTTAACCCTTGGGGGACATAAACATAAACAAATTAAAACAGACAAGATCTATTGTCGCGCAACTGTGTTTGGGTTGCCAAGTAAATACACATTTCTTTCTGGTTAAGCATTTGGGCATTTCCTCTCTGTAGTACTCTTCAGACTAGAGCATAACTCTGTAAAAAAAAAAAGTATGGAAATTTTTTCACCATTATTGAAGACCTGTTCCATTGGATTCATCTCTTCACCCATATCACATTCATCCATATAATTTTTTTGGCCAAAATTTTTTACCCCGCCCACCCCTTTTTAGTTTCCTCATCCTAATGGCCCATACTCGTAGCCAAGACTTGGAAGCTCACTTTAACACCTTGCAATCTGGTCTCATTGAGACCCAACAAGAAATGAAACAACTCAGTGCCAATGTTTCCACCATCAATACAACCATGCAGTCCTCAATGGGGGGAATCAAACAAGACCTCACCACCTAGCTTGAATTAGTCTTTTCGACACTTTGCACCAAACTACATATCCCTACAGATAACCATTCCTCTTCCTTGCCTCCACATACTGAAGTTGACCATTCCTCTCATTCCCATACCTTGCAGAACCATCACTTTCAACGTGACCTACGCCTCCCGCGGGTGGATGTGACCAAATTTGATGGCTCGGACCCCATTGGTTGGGTAACCCAAATGGAACATTACTTCTCTTTATACAGCATTACAGATGACTTGGCCAAACTCCAGTATGGTGTTCTCCATATAGATCAAGAACGTTGGCAATGGTGGCAATGGAGAAAAACTTCTCGTCAAGGGTATATTGCTTGGAAACACTTTGTGGCAGAGCTTTATGAATGCTTTGACACTAACACCAACCATTTGGGACATTTGACAAAGTTGAAGCAATTAGGAACTGTGAAAGACTTTATAGCTTCCTTTGAGTGCCTGGATTTTAGAACAGAGGGAATGCATGATGACTTTTTTCAAGAGTGTTTTATCAGCAGCCTCAAGGATGAAATTCGGGCCCATGTCCTCATGGCTCGGCCTAAAATTTGGGTGGAGGATACCAAATTAGATAAAGAAGCACAACAGGTTTTATTTGCTCAAAACCGCAAACCCTCCTTTATCCCTCGCCCTAAACCAGTAAATCCCACTACTCCCTCTGCTCCACTAAAGATCCAAAAATTGACCAGGGTTGAAATGGATGAACGCCAACTCAAAGGCCTTTGTTATAACTGTGATGAAAAATATTTCTTGAGCCACAAGTGTTAAGAATAAAATATTTTTATGACCATCTCCGAGGAGATTTCATAAGAAGATGAAGAAACTCCCTCTGTGTCTAAGTCACTTGAATCCACTGACATAACCCCTCCCTCAGGCCCTCTAGAAGTAGAACCAGTCATTTCCCTCAATGCTCTCACTAGCTTCTCCGCTCCCCAAACCCTCAAGCTAATCGGTTACATCAAGCATCGGAAGGTCATCATTTTGGTTGATAGTGGCAGCACCCATAATTTTATTCATAGCTGCATTGCCCAAGAAAATCATTGCTACATCCATGCCATCAATAATTTCCAAATCATGATTGCCAATGGTGGTTCCCTGAAATGTGGAGGGCATTGTGAAAATGTGCATCTCCAAATTGGTGACTACCACCTAAAATCCCATATGTTTTTAATCGACATGAGAGGTTGTGACATTGTGTTGGGTGTAGACTGGCTAAGTACTTTGGGTCCCATTCTCATGGATTTTAAAGACTTAACCATGAAATTTGACCAAGAGGGCCACCAATATAAGTTCCAAGGCATCACCGCCAGTTCGCCTGAGATCATTAGTTCCCATCGCATGGAAAAGCTGCTCAAAAAGGGTCATTTTGGTGTTATTTCCCAACTCCATGCCATACAAGAAACTGAGACACCCTCGGTACCACAAGACCTCCAAGCCATCCTTTCTAAACATCAATTGGTCTTTTCCACTCCCCAAAGCCTCCCTCCTTCCCGTGGTGTTCATGATCATTCCATTCCCCTTGTACCCGAAATCCTTCCTCCCAATATCTGTCTGTATCGTCACCCATTTTCTCAAAAAAATGAAATTGAGAAAATGATCCAGGAACTCCTTAATGCATGTGTTATCCACCCTAGTACGAGCCCCTACTCATCTCCTGTGGTCATGGTCCTAAAGAAAGAAGGTTCTTGGTGAATGTGTCCTAACTTCCGTTCCCTGAACAAACTTACCATCAAAGACAAATTCCCCATTCCTTTCATTGATGACCTCCTGGATGAATTGAGTGGTTCCCAATTCTTCACTAAACTGGATCTTTGTTTAGGCTACCACTAGATATGTATGAAAGAGGAAGACATTCCCAAGACTGCCTTTAGAACTCATGAGGGACACTATGAGTTTTTTGTCATTCCCTTTGTCTTGTGTAATGCCCCCTCCACCTTCCAAAGCCTCATGAATCATGTCTTCCATCATTTTCTCCACCATTTTGTCTTAGTTTTCTTTTATGATATCCTCATCTATAGAAAAACATAGACAGACCATCTTGCTCATGTGGATTGATTTCTCCATCTACTCTCTCAGCACCAACTTTTCCTGAAACAGTATAAATGTGTTTTTGGCTCCTCAAAAGTAGAATACTTGGGTCATCTGGTTGGAAAATATGGTGTCAGGGTGGATCCTAAAAAGATTGAAGCTATGCAAGACTGGCATCACCCAAAGACTCTTAAGATCTTGCGTGGATTTCTCGACTTAACAGGGTATTATAGAAAGTTTGTTAAGAATTATGGGAAGATTCCAACACCTCTCACTGCTCTCCTAAAAAATAACTCTTTCACATGGACTCCAAATGCTTCTCAAGCTTTTCAAACCTTGAAGATGGCCATGTGCACCACTCCAGTCCTCACTCTTCCCGATTTCACAAATACTTTTGTGTTGGAATGTGATGCCTCGGGGAAAGGAATTGGTGTTGTCCTTATGTAAGAGGGTTGACCTTTGGCCTTTACCAGCAAGCAACTGTCTTAAAGAAATCTGGGAAAATCCATCTATGAAAAGTAAATGTTGGCTATTCTCCATGCCATGGATCTGTGGCATCCTTATCTATTGGGGCAACATTTCCAAATTAAGACAGACCATCAAAGCCTCAAGTATTTTCTGGAACAACGCATTTCCTCCCCAGAACAACAAAAATGGGTGACTAAAATCTTTAGATATGATTATGAGATCATTTATAAGAAAGGAAAAGACAATGTGGTTATGGATGCACTTTACCGAAAATATGAAGACAAAGGATCCCTTTTTTCTCTTTCATTCATTGTACCAGATTGGCTCCAAGTCGTTCGCCAGGAATGGCTACAAGATCCCAAAAGTTCATAGTTGATCCACCAATTGCAGTCCAAGGCACCAACTTCCCCGGGGTACTCTTGGCTCCATGAGGAACTTCGATAAAAATTTCATTTGTATTTAAGTAAACAATCAAAGCTTAAATCCATGGTACTTTCTGAGCTTCATGCTACACCCACAACAAGGCACTCCGGGTTCACCAAAACCTATGACAGGGTCAAACGTTCCTTTTTTTGGGATGGTATGAAACATGACATTCATAATTTTGTAGCTGAATGTGATGTGTGTCAATGCAACAAGGGAGAAATAGTCAAATCGTCAGGCCCACTACAACCACTCCCAATTCCACCTGCTATTTGGAAGGATATCTCTATGGATTTTATTACCGGCTTGCCCAAATTGGGAAATAAATCCATCATCATGGTGTTTTTTTATCGCCTTTCCAAGTATGCTCATTTCTGCGCCCTTCAACACCCATTTACAACATCCACGATGGCTCAAATATTCATGTATCAGGTCTTCAAGCTTCATGGCATGCCGCACTCGATTGTTTCTGATCGCAACCCAACTTTCACAAGAAATTTTTGGCAAGAACTGTTCAAGATACAAGGCACCAAATTGCATCTCATCACAGTTTATCATCCCCAGACTGATGGCCAAACGGAAGTTTTCAACCAGTTTTTGGAAACATATTTGAGGTGTTTTGCCTCGAAAAAGAAAAATTAGTGGGCTCAATGGTTACCCCTAGCTGAATGGTGGTACAACACTTCATACCATACAACTAAACACATGACTCCTTTTGAAGTGGTAAATGGATAGAAGCCACCTTCAGCTCTCTCATACTTATCGGGTGCCTCGAAGGGCCAGGTAGTTGACCTAACACTTACATCTCGAGAGGCTATTCTTCGTACCCTCAAAGAGAATTTGGTCATGGCATAGAATCACATGAAGCAACAAGTAGATCAAGGTCGCTTTGAACGTCAATTTGAAGAAGGGGATCAAGTGTTTCTTTGACTGCAACCTTACAAGAAAACTTCCCTCAAGGTTGAGCATTGTCACAAGATAGCACCCAAATGTTATGGTCCTTATACCGTACTCAAGCGTGTGGGACAAGTCGCCTATTAGTTAGCTTTGCCCAGCAATTTGAAGCTACATCCTATTTTTTATGTTTCATGCTTAAAGAAGGTATTGGAGCTAAGTGCCAAATTCAAACCAACCTTCCAGAGTTAGTTGAAGAACGATCCATTTGGCTACAACCAGAAGCATTTTTGGACTAAGGTGAGCACCACCTACGTCAGAGAACCATCAAGGAAGTGATAGTACAGTGGAAAGATACAACTCCAACAGATGCCACTTGGGAACCATCTACCATTCTGCAACAATTTCCTCATCTCAAGCCTTGAGGATAAGGCTATTTTTAAGGGGGCGGACATGTTAGGGTCCTAACCTGCACATAGGTAGAACAATATATTCAGATGTAATAAAGGTCAGTATTAATAAGGCCTTTCAATAAAATAGAATAAGGTGGATGTAATAAGACCTAATAGAAGCTTCCTCTTCTAGAAGGATCTTCCTCTAGATGTTTCTTTTTAGTATAAATAGGAGTCGAGGGTATGAGAACCCTAGCTTGGATATTATTGTAATAGAGCTCTTCTCAACTGGAGGTAGCCCCCTCAAAGAGGGCCGTGAACATTGCTTTCATATTCAAAGTGTTATTTTTGTTGTTATTCTTATATCATTTCAGTGTTATTGTGGTGAATGTTCTGGTTATATTGTTTTTATTCTGCCATTACTAGCATTTTATTTCAGTTCTGCATACATTTTATATCGGGTATATTACATAGAGGGTTTAGGGTTTTGATTGTTTATAGGTTATAGAGATAAGTCAGTATTGTAAGAAGTTCTATTGTAGCAAACCGATATGCAATATTTTGTTGTATGATCTATTTTGTAAAATCTATTGAGCTAGAGGAGATGAGGGAGGGTATATTTTGAGGGTTAGATCACAGGATGTGCAGCATGGTGCGATCTAGTCCACCTCATATAGATCTTACCCCATGGGGAGAAGTTGTAAGCGCGTGATGTTGTAGAGGTGGAAATACCATAATAAAAGAGCTGAGAGCCAAATATTTGTGGACGTATCCCAGGAGGGGGTGAACCACGGTAACATCTATGTTGTGTGATGAATGCATGCATATCTTTATCATCTTTTAGTAGTTAATTTTTATGATTAATGAATGAGTTGTTGTATTTCCTATGTATTCATAAATGACAATATATAGAAGTTACAGTTGTAATAATGGTTCAATATTTAGCTCTCATATCTCACACTCAGTCTTAGCCTATAAACACCTAATTCTTACAACCACCCATTAACTCTATCTTGGGTGAGACTGTGAAGCACATCCTGTGCATTGTGTTGCCTTCTGGTTCACCATGAGGGAAGATAGTTTTAGAGGATTTGTTGGAAACTCAAATAGAGATGAACCCTGGGTCAATAAACTCAAAAAGTATAGAAGAGATATAAACCAACAATGTCTTACAACAAATTTCAAAAGCACAAGAGAATCATTCATCCATTGTAGTGTTGGTTTTTTATATTTTTTTCATTCAAATTCTAGTTGATGTGGATTGACTTACAGTCGAAGTCGAAGGAATCGAAAGAAAGTAAAAGGTCGAGTTGGTTCGATCGGGTAAAGTCAAAGTCAAAGGTCAATGTGTTTCTAGGTGGTAAATACATCGGCAGCAAGTTGACATGGTCAACCAACAAGAGGTTGACAGGTGGGCATGTGACAGTTGACTGAACACCAAATCAAGGTCGATGGGTAATCTGACTTGGTAGTCAACTATAACAGAATCCCGAGATTCATGAGATTTGTAGCCAATTATCTGCATGGATATGTAATCATTTTTGGGCTCCTTTTATTTAGGGTTTTTCCTACTTTAAATCCTATAAATAAGGAGTTTTGTTATGTTGAAAAACATGATGAATGGATAATCGCTAAGAGTCAATAATCATAGAGGTTGTTGGTCATGTATATGTAAGTTGAATTGGCTACAGGATTGTTCTTGTGTAAAGAAATAAGGTATGATGTTGATTTTGTCTTAGGTGTGGACCAAGGTTAGACATGTAACCTTTTATTCTAAATGAATAAGAAAACAAGAGAGCAGAACACTCAAGGAATGTTGGTTTTCTCGGTTTGGGTTTCCAGGGTAAAATCTGTGTGTATTGTGTGTTTTATTTGTCATTTACTTTCTTGATTAAATATGTATTCCTCTCTTCTGCTAGGTTTAGCGTGGAAGTGTTCCTCATTTCCTAACATGTAGGGTATATTTCATTGTAATTTAAACTGATGGTTACTCATTTCCATATGAGATGTGGTACTTGTTGGAAACAAACCCATAATCCTTGATCATTGCAAGTGTTAGCACTAGGAATCACCTCTAGATTGCATGGAAGGCAAGCCCAGTACCCATCAGGTTATATGTGAATGTAAGAGTGTTTTAAAGGGTCAAATGGAAAAGACTCAAAATGATAATGTTCCAACTCAGAAAGAAGGGCTAGCATGCACTAGCAATCAAGGTCTTGGCTAACTTCAATCAGTAATTGGGAGTGAGTATGAATAGAGGGAAGACTTGAATGAGAGGAATGTAGGGGTTGTTGCAAACATCAGGTCTACAAAAATCCTAAGGAAGAAATTTTCTTAGCACGAGATCTTCTTGAATTTAGAAACTAAGGAAGATAAATAAACATCATGATAATATAATGATCAAACATCCACCATAACATCATCACAACCATTCATGTGAATCATTCAAAGCATGAACATTTAGCATCAAAATCAAATAAGATGAAAGAGAAGTTGATTTCTATTAACCAAAATGTCTTAAATCTAGTACATAGCCAGTTCACAGTCACTTCATCAAAATATTACAGTATTAGGGAGCCTTTCTCAACCATACGAACCTACTAAATCATTTCATCTATCTATTTATAACAAGAGGGAGGCAACAGCTGGAGGTACGAGTTGGCCTCCTTCCCTTGAAAATCTCTAAGAAATTATTTCATCTAACAACTTGACTAACAACCTATGCTATAAAATAGGAAAATGTTGGTGACTAATCCAACCAATCTTCAAACTGACTTGATTCCCCTTTTTTGGGAAACTCCTTGTTTTCCATGTGTCCTTCAAGAGCATGTGGTTGTCATCATTATGTCGACTGTTGTTTCTGCAATTTTTTCCATCATCAGCTATCCAAAAATTTGTTAGCTTGACCCTCTTGGATCCCTGGTGTCTTTTGGTAGCTTCTTTGGGTAGCACTCTCAGTAGCGCACTTCAAAACTAGACAAGTAGAAAAGGTAGTGCCAAACCTTCCTATCCCCTGTGCAAACTTTGGCCTCTGCGAGATATTAGGTAGCAAATTTAGGTAGCACCACTGTGGTGCGTCTGTGTGCAAATTTTGTCTCTGCGAGATATAAGGTAGCAAATTTCGATAGCGCCACTGTAAGTCTCTGTGAAAATTTAGGTAGCACTGTCAAAAGTATCACCTCCATATTGAACATGTGCAGAGCAGGTAGTAACTTTGAATAGTATCAACCCCATCATCTTTAGGTGATTTGGAAGCACTGTAGGTAACATACCAGTGGAATACCAAAATAGACTATTATGTAGCGCCATAGCGCTACAGAATGTCTACATTCTATATTGTTGAAGGAGTTATCTCTTTTACAAAATCCCCAAGACTTTGAATCAAGCACTTAGAAGCATTTATAGGTGGAAAAGGTAATATTTCAATAACATCTTACCCTCAAAAAAAGGAACCATCCTAAAAAATGGGGCTCACCTTTCACCAGCTATTTCCTTACCCTGACACTTAACCTCACACTCTTTCTTGTAGAAGGATGATCTTCATTTGGCACATTAGACTTCTTCCTTTTAGAAATGACAGGCTTCTTCAATGGAGCTATGATCTCCTTGACTACTAGTGTCTCTTTCTCAATAGCAGCTTCAACCAATACATGCAATTTCTTTTGAGCCACTTCTTCTTGAAAATGTTGTAGCTTTGCTTTAAGCTTTTTTTTCTGAGACTGAAAGTATTTTTTCTTCCTATAAAGGGTTTGGAGCTGCCTATGGAGAGGCTGGGCCTTTCTTTCTGCAAACTGTTGGGACCACATATTGTACCTTTTTTCCCATACTTTTTGCCATTATTATACCCTTCATCACCTGTATCTAGATTCATATTATCACTTCATCCGATCACTCCAAGGTATACAACGTCCTTTCTCATCACTATATGTTTAATTTGTTTTGCATAATACTTTACATTACTTTTTGACCTAACCATTGATTAGAAGTGCATAAGTGTCCATATTTGCAGAATAGTATTCAAGGCCGATGCTGAAACACAGAACTATCCGAAGGCGCGGTTGAACTGATGTTGAAACACGGAAGCTGCTACACAGTCCATGCTGAACACGGAGCTGCTACACAGTCTGAGGATGCATATGCCGAAACACAAAGCAACTACATGGTTCAAGGATGCAGAGGCTGAAACATGGAGCTATCACTCAGTTCAGAATACAGATGTTGAGACACAGTGGAGACCACCACGATGCTGAGACACGAGCCTTGACAGTTAGCAGTCAAGGCCGACACAGTCAAAGGACGCGATTCACATGGCTGAACAGCCCGTGAATCGCGATGCTGAAACAGCATCAGCAGCTATGAGAAGCGGTTAC
>ML778464.1:263962-274979 GCA_009831015.1 Picea engelmannii
TTAGTGTCAGTCAAGTCTATGACCGAGGGTGTGAAGTTGTTTTTACCTCTAAAGACTGTAGAATAAAAACTGTGGATTCAGGTCAGCTAGTTGCAAAAGGTATAAGAACAAAAAACAATGTCTATGTTTTAAAAGAAGAAGAATAAGAATGCAAATTAAGAAAATATGATGAAAGTTGGTTGTGACATAGGAGACTTGGTCACCTAAATTTTTATCACATAATCAAACTAGGAAACAATGGGGCAGTAAAAGATATTCTAGAGATATCAAAGCCATATGACTCTGTTTGTAAATCCTGTCAGAAAGGAAAGCTTACTCGCACTCAGTTCAAATCTAAAAACTTTCCTTCAACAGCAAAACCTGTCCATTTAGTACATATGGATCTATGTGGACCATCAAGGAAAGAAGGTACAGGAAAATAAAATTACTTTATGTTGATTATTGATGACTATTCTAGACTAACTTGGGTTGCCTTTTTGAAAGAAAAATCTGAAGCATTTGAAAAATTCAAAGTATTTAAGGCTCTGACTGAGAATCAAATAGGAAAAAGATTAAAGGTAGTAAGGTCTGATAGAGGAGGAGAGTTTAGTTCTAGGAACTTCAAAGAGTTCTGTGATAAACATGGGATCAAAAGAGAGTACACAATACCAAGGACTCCATAGAAAAATGGAGTTGTTGAGAGGCAGAATAGGTCAGTACAGCAAATGGAAAGATCAATGATGAATGAAAGGAACATACCTCATACATATTGGGTGGAATCAATTCATACAGCTGTTCATATCCTTAACAAAGCTCACCTCAGACCACACAGTGATAAGACCCCTTATGAACTTTGGTTTGGAAGACCTGCTTCAATCAAGCATTTTAAAGTTTTCGGGAGTACATGTTATATCAAGAACAATGATGAAAATATTGGAAAATATGATGACAGGGCTGATGAAGGTATATTCTTGGGTTATGCTACAAATAGTAAAGGGTACATATGCTACAATAAGAGACTGCACAAACTAGTTGATTGTATAGATATAAAAGTTGATGAAGAAATCCCAGTCAGAAATGTAAGAAGTGTTGAACCAAGAACAAAAGATACAGTTGAAAATGAAGATGAACAGGTCCAAGGATCATAAAGAGAAGAGTATGGATCAGATGAAGATATGAATATTCAAACTGACACAAATAAGCAGAAAGAAGCAAAATCACCTCTCAGAATTATTAGAAAGAATCATCCTAAAAATCAAATAATTGGGGATATAAATGAAGGAGTTCAGACAAGGAAATTGATTAAAGACTTAGAACAATCTCGTGTTGCCTTTTTATCTATGACTAAACCTAAAAATTTTGAGGAAGCTAGCCAGGAAGATAATTGGATTAGAGCAATGAATGAAGAGCTTGATCAGATTGAGAAGAACAATACTTGGGAGCTGGTCCCTAGACCTGAAAATAAGAATGTAATAGGTTCCAAATGGATGTTCAAGAATAAAATGAATGAAAAAGGAAAAGTTAGAAAAAATCCAAATTGGTCTGTAAAGGTTATGCACAAGTTGAAGGTCGGGATTTTGATGAAACGTTTTCACCAGTGGAAAGATTGGAAGCTATCAGAATGTTTCTTGCTTATTCATGCCATAAGAACTTCAAAGTTTATCAGATGGATGTTAAGTCAGCATTTCTTAATGGAGATCTAGAGGAAGAAGTATATATGGAGCAACCTGAAGGATTCTTATTGACAGATAATTCTAATTATGTTTGTAAGATGAAGAAGAACTTATATGGAATAAAACAAGCACCACGAGCTTGGTATTATAGACTGGACAAATTTCTACAAGAAAAAGGGTTCAAGAAAGGTACTGTTGATAGTAACCTTTACATTAAGTCTGAAAATGATAATTTACTAGTTGTTTTGGTGTATGTAGATGATATTATTTTTGGCTGTACTAATGAATCATCTGTCCAGTTGTTTGCTAATTCTATGCAAACAGAATTTGAAATGTCCATGATAGGAGAACTGTCATATTTTCTTGGCTTACAAGTAAAACAAAGCTCTGCGGGAATTTTTATTTCTCAAGAAAAATATTTGAGATAAATGTTAAATAAATTTCAGATGGAAGATTATTCTACAGTTAGCACACCTATGGTGGTTGGTTGCAAGCTGAGTAAAGATGATTTCTCACCTGATGTTGATCAAAGGACATATCGCTGCATGATAGGCAGTCTTCTGTACATCACAGCATCATGTCCTGATATAATGCAAGCTGTTGGAATGGTAGGTCATTTTCAGTCTGCTCCTAAACAAAGTCATTTGGTAGCTGTAAAAAGGATATTTAAATACTTGAAGAGAACAATGACTTATGATCTGTGGTATCCTAGAAATCAGAATTTCCAGTTAACTGCTTATTCAGATGTAGACTGGGAAAACTGTGTTGATGAGAGAAAAATCACCAGTGGAGGAGCATTCTTTCTGGGTGACTCATTAGTTGCATGGCTTAGTAAAAAGCAACGATCCATTTCATTTTCCACTACAGAGGCAGAATACATTACTTCCGCTACTTGCTGCACACAAATTTTATGGATGGTACAAACTCTTGCAGATATGAAGGTAAATTACACTGATCCCATTCCAATTCATTGTGATAACACCAGTTCCATTAGTGTCTCCAAGAATCCTATTCTTCATTCCAAGACTAAGCATATTCTAATCAAGTACCATTTTCTTAGAGAACAAGTTACAAACAGAATTGTTCAACTGAATTATATACCTTCGATAGAACGGATTGTTGATATCTTTACTAAACCATTAGCAGCGACCCCTTTTGGATATCTTTGTCAAAAGTTGGGGGTTATAATCTCTTGTGTCTAATTTATTCACCTGGTCAGGGGGAGTACTTATTGAATATCTAGTGTATTTCCAAAATGCTTATAGTCGACAGGGGGAGTATGTTTTGCAACAGATCAGGGGAAGATTGTTTCTTCTTTGACATTGATGTCAAAGGGGGAGAAAAGAGTTTGGGAGGAGAGTCGAGTCCGAATTCATGTGGGTGCTTGTGTTGCCATCAATGCCAAAGGGGGAGATTGTTGGAAAATATTTAACTGACAATGAATGGCCAATATTTAACAGACATCAAATGCTTTTCATTGATGGAAAGTAGCATAAGTACAGGAAGAATGTACAAAGGATTGATGGCATAAGTACAGGAAGTTTGTAACAGACAGGAAAACAGAAGATATGATCAGGAAGATCGAATGATCGAAGGCAATGCAACCAGGCAAACAGAAGATAAGTTCAAGTTGATCGAATGATCGAAAGCCCATAAAGCTTGAGAATCATTTCTGATCATTGGATCCATTCAAAATTCTCGAAAGAACAAGGGTCGTCAGATCAGAATATAGACAAGAAGAGTGCTGAAGAGGAGGACAGATCTCAGATGTTAGATCCAAGCGCAGGACCCGACCATCATTGGATAAAGGAGAACCTGCATGCCTTTTAAAGTATAAGAAGGAGAAGCGGGTGCACAAAATGCCGAAATCCTGACAACCGTCCATCTCAGGGGGTTATGTGGACTGTTGATCCGACTCCCTTTCGGAGTTTCATGGATCGCAAGCTGGAGGCATCAAGAACATTCACTTCAAGAATTGCAAAATCATGATATGCGAAATCGTGACTTAATCTGAGCCATCAGATCAAGGTTGAATCTGGACCATTGATTCCATTCCATGTTGGAGTTTCAAGGATCGCATGTTGGATATTTCAAAGAAACAATGCAACAGTGATGCAGAAGCATCGCTCCATGCAGCCAGCCAGCCAGCCAGCCACGTCAGCGCGCACGCATTCAAAGGTTGAAGAGAGGCGCAGCCTCATTTTGAATTTGAAATTCAATTTAATTTAATGTGCTTAGGCTGTTGAGCGATGGAAGTCGTTCCTTTATGTAGGCGTTAGATAGGATCGGCCTTTATTGAAGAATGGCTGAGATCTAGATCCGATCCTGGACTAGACAGCCCATTCATTGTAATTGAATGTAATTAATAGAGTAGGTGAACCTGGAGGGAAGCGCTAAGAGCCCCTCAGGTAAAAGAGATCTCAGATCTCATTTTGAGTAAGTCAGGGAGAGAGTAGAGCCGAGGAGAGCTTGAGGAACACCATTGTAAAGATACAGGCAATTTGCCATTTTTAATACAAACAACAGTTTTTCCTGCATGTCGTTCTGTGTTATGTGGATATCCGTATGTGTTCCTTTTATTCTATAAATGTATGTTGTGGTTGTATGTTTGCAGGGAGTTTGTGTGATTTTAGGTCGAAGGTCTTTGAGGCTTCACACCAAGAGGGTGTGACAGAACATTGAGGTTCTGATAGCTATGCACAGGAGGATGCACTTTTGAACTCTGAGGAGTCAGACAGAGATGTGCTAAGGCACAGGACTGAAGTCAACAACTTAGGAAGAAGACCTGTGAGGTTGTTGAACACCTCAGGAGGCAAGGCTGTGTAGCTGAGACACAGTTGCAGAAAAAATTGTGGAGGATTCTATGGAGCTCTACCAAGTGGGCATTGAGCATACACATGGGTTGCATTGGAGAAGAACTCCATTGTGAGTTCAGACAGGAAGACCAGAATCACTGAGAATTCTGTAGAGCTCTTCTAAGTGGGCATTGAGCGCATGCACGAGGTGCTGAGGGAAGGAACTCTGCTGTGAGTTCAGAAGATAGAATCACTGAGGATTCTGAGAGCTCTGCCAGAAGGGCATTGAGCGAGTTTATAGAGACACGGGATAAAGGAGACAGAACTGGTGAACGTTATGTGGAGAAGGAACTCTCCCAGAAGGGCATCGAGACCTTGTGCAGTTAGGCACAGGAAGAAGAAGGGAACTCCTTGAGTTCTGGGAGTGAAGAAAGGTCCACTGAGGGAAATTTCACTGGGTTACGGAATACCCGGAAGCACTTAGCCAGAGGTTGCTGGAGTGAAGGATAGCCAGGAGGGCATCCATTTCATTCTCCATCTGACGGAGAAGAAAGGTAAAATCCCCCAAGGTGTCTGAGTACTCATAGAAGCTTAGGACAGATAGCACTTTGCACGCGAGGACTTCACAGAGGCGTAGGAGTCAAAAGAGTCCTTTGAGGATTCAAAGAAAGGGAAACTCAGGAGGAGTCATCGTTTTATAAACATGGTCAAGCTCACGGTTCGGGAGCTCATTTGAGAAAGAATCCAAGACTGAGTCCTTGGAGAAATCAAAATTCTTCCAAGTCTGGGAAGAAAGCATAAAAGCTCAAGATGAGCAGCATCAGCCGTCAGATCGGCAACAAAGCAAATATCGACTGCCGAAGAGTCTACGTCTAGGAGGAGCTCAAGAGGAGCCGACAGAAGGAGAGACCGACAACCGTCGGATCTCGCAAAGAAATCCCGTCAGCTATTGGATTAGGAGAAGCTGCACAGAGGTTAAGTGCAGGAGTGGGCGTACAGGAAGCTCAGGGGAAGCCTACAGCAGGAGGGGGACCGATAGCCGTCGGATCTCATAGAGAAATCCCGACAGTCGTTAGATTGGGAAGAATTACGCACGGGTTATCCTCGGGAGGAGGAGTGCACAGAAGAACAGATCTGGGTCGTTAGATCAGAGTAGGAATCCCGTCAGCCGTCAGATCTGCGGGAGCTACGGGAAAGTTAACCCCATGAACAGGAAGGGAGAAGTCCCAACAGGGCATCGGGATATCGGCCATCGGGAATTCAGGATTCTCGAGGTCGTAGGAATCGAGACTTCACCAGTTGCGAAATCCTAATGGGCGTTCAGAACCGTCCATTAGCAGGGACACGTGGCAAGAGATCCTGAAGAGTCAGGAATCGAAGAATCGGGGTTTCCGGAGACGAGAGACTCGAGCAAGTAGGACTCGCAATCCGTGATTTCCCGAGAGGATCAGAGCCGTTGATCTCAGTAGGGACACGTGGCGAGAGATCCTGGGTATTTGGAGTTCGGGATATCGGGATTTCCAGAGTCATGAAACTCTTGCACGATGAAATTGTGATCTGCGATTTCCAGACACGGTTAGAGTCGTTCGATCTGAGGGACGCATGTCTAAGGATCTAGAAAAGTCGGGGTTCGGCATTTCGGGTTTTCCACATACAACGGAACTGTGGCATTAGAATTTGCAATTTCGCGATACCCAATAGAGCGACGAAAAAGCGGTGACATGGAGAAGAGAGTTCACACGTGCATCAGGGTTCGGCATTTCGGGATTCTCGGTGACGAGAAACTCACGACAGGGGAAGTCGCGAAATCCCGAATTGCGACGGTCCCACAGTCATAAGCACTGCAGTGGAGGACAGGTGTCACTCCATGCCATCATAAGGAGTGTGGACCATAGGCGCCAGAGCAAGGGACAAGTGTCGGAAGATCAAGCCTAGCCGCGAGTCAACGCCAAGTGGCATCGGGGATCGGAGGATCAAAGTTTGTGAAGGCCTATGTATCGCGACATCATAAACCTGGAAACCCTGATGGATAGCTATAGGGCTGCGGACATATGGTAGCAGGTCATATGGACCAAGGGCTGAACCAAGAGAGATAACGAGTAGGGATCACGTCGGGATTCGGAAAATCATGAGTCCTATGGACTTGTGCACTTTGCAATCGAAAGTGTCGAAACTCCGATGGAGTGGTAAGACCAAGGCCATGGGGTAATGGTCGTATGGACCAGGGCATAGTCGGTAGGGCTAGAGCGTGGAAGGAGCTTAACGGTGCATCGGTGATCAGAGATTTTGGAGAGAAAGAACTTTTGACCACAGAGTCAGCGAAACCCCGATGCCCGACAAACAGTTTCCTGTGAGGAAATTAGTCATGGTCCTATGCAAAGGCCATGAGGAAGTGAGAAAGGACCTGTGGACTGGGCCAGAGTTTAGTAGAGATTCCGGTTGGGGAATCCAAAGAGCCACTTTGGCTCATGAATGATTGGAATCGAATGATCCTATGAGCATGAGGTCATGTGAAGAAAACCCTGCGGGGTGTTAGAATGGAAATCTCTGCATTAGGTGGTATCAGAGATGATATCTCATCTGTATATTTCAAGTGAGGAGGAGAATGAAGAACTGAAGCACTCTAATACACATTCAGGAGGTATCAGAGCGGGATTATGTTTGTATATTGCAGACAGAAGAGGAGCAGGAAGAAGACAAAGTTGTTGAGGACTCTGTGACGACTTGGTTGCAGGTAGGCAGCAGTCCATAGACAGTCAGAGGGAGACTGTAGGATGAAGCTGAGCACTCAGGATTTCAGGAGTGACAGCAGCAGTTTTTCCAGGATGGTAGACAGGAACAATAGCATGGCTACTGAAGGCCATAAGCAGGCTGGAAAGAAGATTCCAAAGCTAATGAGCGCAGCCGAAATGGATAAAGAGCTCGTTGACACAAAGTGAGAGATGGAGGAGCTCGAAATGAATATGCGGCAGAATAAAAAGCCAAGATGGGTTTATGAATGGCCCATGAAGATGCCAAAGGTGAAATGGCTAGTCAGGGAGCTGATGGATAAAAGACAACGTGGGTTGTTAAGGAGATGGCTGAGGTATGCTGAAAAACCTCAGACCCATAGAAGAGGAGGAGATGGTTTACATATGTGAACCATAGATTGGAGACATTCTCGGTGAGGAGAATGATCAGAGATTGTCTGATGATCTCAAGCATTTCCAAGTGGGCAGAAAAGAAGAAATTCCTAATTGCCAGATGGGCAAGGGAACAGAGAATGAATTGGGATCATCTGAGGATCTCAAGGACTGCCAGGATGGCAGAATAGAAATTCCATTTTTCCATGAGGGCAACGAGTTGAGATCAGTTGAGGATCTCACAGACTGTCATGGGGACAGCCAGGGAATTTCACATTTCCATCTAGGCAATGAAAGGAGATCAGATGAGGATCTCAAAGACTGCTAGGAGGAAAGTGGAAGCATCGAAGACTGCCAGCAGGGTAGCGAAAGCATCTCATATTGCCAGGTGGGCAAAGATGAGCGCTTGAGACTATCTGAAATTCACATGGACTCAATGGAGAGTTCGATTCAGCAGGGGTTGCTGATGAAGATGGGATCGGTTGATCTCATGGTCTACCAGGGAAGCAGCGAAAGCATCCCACATTGCCAGGTGGGCAGGGATGAGTAGATGAGACTATTTGTGGGTCTTAGAAACTCAGAGTTGAGTTGGAATCAGCCAAAGGAGCTGAAAAAGCAGATGATCTTGTAAGGAGATCAGTAGATGCAACTGACAGAGGAGGATTTGAGCCGTGTGATGATTGGGGGAATTTCAATATTCCTACCATTTGCCCAGGAGGAGGAAAGAAATTGTGTTTCCAGTGCAGCGACAGCGATAGAGGAACAGTCGGCCGTGACTATCCAAGAAGAATTGGAGCAGACTTTGAAATCTTCCCAAGCAGAAATGAAAGAAGAGAATGAGCATTTGGTGGAATTTCTCAACACATTCAGCCAGGAAGCTGAGAGTGTTGTAGCATTGGAGCTGACAGCAGAAAAAGACGCAGAAGCGGAAGAGGAAAGTGAGAATTCCGAGGAATGGCTCAAATAATTCAGCATTGAAGCTGAAGAGACTGCAACATGGGAGTTTTCAGCAGGAGCAGAAGAGGAAAACGAGCATTTCGAGGAGTGGCTCGATATTTTCAGCCGAGGAGCTGAAAACACTGCAGCACGAGAGCTTGCAGCAACAGATGAAAAAGAGGCAGACAACATTTGCTTTGCTGATCTGTGGGATCAATTTGAAGCCCGAGGAGAGGATAAAAGTGCAGGGCATGCACATCCAACAGGTAAAGTTGGAAATGGATGAAGAAGGCATGGGAGATCATGGTGATCTTCCCAATGGCCAAAATGTTTTGTAGCTGAGGAGACTGCATGAGAAAAACCAGCCACTGGAGCAGCTGGATAAGGTGATCATGGAGATCATACAGCTGATGTTGAAGTCAGCACAAATTGTCAGCAAGGAGTAGCTGGGCAGAAGGAAAGAGGCAGCAGCAGCAGCAGTGCAGCGGAAGCAGCAGCAACAGCAACAGATTGGAGCGGATGGGAAGCTCCAAAGACTGATTTGGGATCCAGGAGGATTTCTAACCCCTTACAGGGGAAGCACATGAGCAGGAGCTCATGAATTTTTACAGCTGTGGAGTATGATGCAGGAGCATCGCTCCATGCATCCAGCCAGCCACGTCAGTGCGCACGCATTCAAAGGCTGAAGAGAGGTGCAGCCTCATTTTGAATTTGAAATTCAATGTAATTTAATGTGCTTAGGCTGTTGATCCATGGAAGTTGTGCCTTTATGCAGGCGTTAGATAGGATCGGCCTTTATTGAAGAATGGATGAGATCTAGATCCGATCCTGGACTAGACAGCCCATTCATTGTAATTGAATGTAATTTAATAGAGTAGGTGAACCTGGAGGGAAGCGCTAAGAGCCCCTCCGGTAAAAGATATTTCAGATCTCATTTTGAGTAAGTCAGGGAGAGAGTAGAGCCGAGGAGAGCTCGAGGAACACCATTGTAAAGATACAGGCAATTTTCCATTTTTAATACAAACAACAGTTTTTCCAGCATGTCATTCTGTGTTATGTGGATATATGTATGTGTTCCTTTTATTCTGTAAATGTATGTTGTGGTTGTATGTTTGCAGGGAGTTTGTGTGATTTCAGGTCGAAGGTCTTTGAGGCTTCACACCAAGAGGGTGTGACAGAACTTTGAGGTTTTGATAGCTGTGCACAGGAGGATGCACTTCTGAACTATGAGGAGTCAGACAGAGACGTGCTAAGGCACAGGATTGAAGTCAACAACTCGGGACGAAGACCTGTGAGGTTGTTGAACACCTCAGGAGGCAAGGCTTTGTAGCTGAGACACAGTTGCAGACAAAATTATGGAGGATTATGTAGAGCTCTACCAAGTGGGCATTGAGCATACACACGGGTTGCGTTGGAGAATAACTCCATTGTGAGTTCAGACAGGAAGACCAGAATCACTGAGAATTCTGTAGAGCTCTGCCAAGTGGGCATTGAGTGCATGCACGAGGTGCTGAGGGAAGGAAATCCGTTGTGAGTTTAGAAGACAGAATCACTGAGGATTCTGAGAGCTCTACCAGAAGGGAATTGAGTGAGTGCATAGAGACACATGATAAAGGAGACAGAATCGGTGAACGTTCTATGGAGAAGGAACTCTGCCAAAAGGGCATCGAGACCTTGTGTAGTTAGGCACAGGAAGAAGAAGGGAACTCCTTGAGTTCTGGGAGTGAAAAAAGGTCCACTAAGGGAACTTTCACTGGGTTACTGAATACCCAGAAGCACTCAGCCAGAGGTTGCTGGAGTGAAGGATAGCTAGGAGGCATCCATTTCATTCTCCATCTGAGCGAGAAGAAAGGTAAAATCCCCCAAGGGGTCTGAGTACTCATAGAAGCTTAGGACATATAGCGCTTTGCGCACGAGGACTTCACAAAGGCGTAGGAGTCAAAAGAGTCCTTTGAGCATTCAAAGAAAGGGAAACTTAGGAGGATTCAATGTTTTATAAGCATGGTGAAGCTCACAGTTTGGGAGCTCATTTGAGAAAGAAGCCAAGACTGAGTCCTTGGAGAAATCAAAATTCTTCGAAGTCTGGGAAGAAAGCGTAAAAGCTCAGGAGGATCAGCGTCAGCCGTCAGATCGGCAGCAAAGCAAATATGGACCGTCGAAGAGTCTACGTCCAGGAGGAGCTCAAGAGGAGCCGACAGAAGGAGAGACCGACAACCGTCGAATCTTGCAAAGAAATCCCATCAGCTATTGGATCGGGAGAAGCTGCATAGAGGTTAAGCACAGGAGCGGGTGCATAGGAAGCTCAGGGGAAGCCTACATTAGGAGGGGGACTGATAGCCATCGGATCTCATAGAGAAATCCCGATAGTCGTTAGATCGGGAAGAATTGCGCACGGGTTAGCCTCGGGAGGAGAAGCGGACAGAAGAATAGATCTGGGCCATCATATCGGAGTAGGAATCCCATCAGCCGTCAGATCTGCGGGAGCTGTGGGAAAGTTAACCCCGTGAATAGG
>ML778464.1:280481-294920 GCA_009831015.1 Picea engelmannii
ATAATGGCCTAAAGTCGACATAATTAAAATAACATTACTAATCTAAATTACAACTAATGGCCTAAAGCCGACATAAATAAAATAGAATTACTAATCTAATATGCCCCAATTAAGGGGTAATGAGCCAATATTAGGGCTTAACAAGTTCACACGTGCATCAGGGTTCGGCATTTCAGGATTCTCGGTGACGAGAAACTCACGACAGGAGAAGTCATGAAATATCGAATTGCGACGGTCCCACAGTCATAAGCACTCCAGTGGAGGACAAGTGTCACTCCATGCCTTCATAAGGAGTGTGGGCCATAGGCGCCAGAAAAAGGGACAGGTGTCGGAAGATCAAGCCTAGCCGCGAGTCAACGCCAAGTGGCATCGGGGATCAGAGGATCGGAGTTTGTGAATGCCTGTGTATCGCAACATCATAAACCCCGAAACCCCGATGGATAGCTATAGGGATGCGGACATATGGTAGTAGGTCATATGGACCAGGGGCTGAACCAAGAGAGCTAATGAGTAGGGAGCACGTCGGGATTCGACAAATCATGAGTCCCGTGGACTTGTTCACTTCGACATAGAAAGTGCCAAAACTCCGATGGAGTGGTAAGACCAAGGCCATGGGGTAATGGTCGTATGGACCAGGGCATAGCCGGTAGGAATAGAGCGTGGAAGGAGCTTAACGGTGCATCAGTGATCGGATATTTGGGAGAGCAAGAACTTTCGACCGCAGAGTCAACGAAACCTAGACGCGCGAGAAATAGTTTCCTGTGAGGAAATTAGTCACGGTCCTGTGTAGAGGCTGTGAGGAAGTGAGAAAGGACCTGTGGACTGGGCCAAAGTTTAGCAGAAATTCCGGTTGGGGAATCCAAAGAGCCGCTTTGGCTCATGAATGATTGGAATCGAACGATCCTGTGAGCAGGAGATCATGTGAAGAAAACTATGCGGGGTGTTAGAATGGACATCTCTGCATCAAACAGGAATCCCAATATCGCGATATGCGAAGTTGCGATTCAATCTGAGCCATCAGATCAAAATTGAATCTGGACCGTTGATCCTAGTCAATTCAGGTGTTTCGTATATCGAGTATTGGACATGTTAAAGATTATTAACATTAGGAATCCCAATATCACGATATGCGAAATCGCGACTTAATCACAGCCATTGAATCGAGATCAGATCTGGATAGTTGATCCGAACCCATGTCGGAGTTTCGTGAATCGGGACTTTGAAGTGACAAAAACACTGGACATCAAGGATGTCGAAATAATGATATGAGAAATCGCGATTTAATCGCAGCCATTGAATAGAGATCAGATCTGGACCATTGATCTAACTGCATATCGGAGTTTCACGAATCACGACATGGAGAGGCAAAGAACCCAATGCAACAAGAATGTCGAAATCGCGAAATTGCGATTCAATCATAGCCATTGAATCAAAATCACATCTGGACCATCGAATCATAGGACATGTGGCAAGTGATCGAAATTTCGCTGACTTTGGGGTCAACAGAGCATAGTGTCGAAAACCACGAAATGAGAAATCGCGAAAGCGCTTTTTGCATAGGCGCTTGGTTATGACCATAGTCATATTGGGGAAGGAGCTAGAGCAGAAAATTTCTGTATCGAAAATTCGGAGATCACAAAATGAAGTGTCGAGACACTCAGCACAGGATTGCCAAAATGTCGAAACCAGATTTAAAGGCAATAACAATAAAGTTCATCCAATGGCACAGATAAATGGGAATATGATCGGAGGGTTACTGTTCTCTCTCAGAGTTAACTACTCAGTTACAAATCTGTTAGCAAAACAAACTCATGATTGCTAATCAGTTGGCGTTTCAGTTGCTTGGATAGTTGTCTTTCTTTTGCCGAAGGAAATGCGAAGTGCAACCGTCGTGGATGTGTGTATAAAAGAAAAATGAGACACATTGTGAATCATTGGTTGTTCTGTATGAGAAAAGAATAAAATTGTAAGAAAGGGAAAATCAGATAGTGGAGAGTGAGATGGAGAATATGCACAGTGTGAGATGAAACTCAGAGAAGAGTAAAATATGATGAAGAGAAGTTGAAGCAGAGAAGAATGATAGAACGAGTTAATGCAAAGCAGACCTGTTGAACAGATAGAGGAAGAGAAGAACAGAAGAATAGTTTGTAGAAGACCAATTTTACAGAACAAAGAAAGATTGGTAAGAATTGATTTATCTGCATATTTGAATTATTATTTATTCATTTAATATTTTAGGGAGGTTGGGAGTTTCTTGGGAGGACTGTTGTCCTCAGAGGTTCAAGTGGGAGCTTGAACATAGAAAGTTGTAGCTTCCATCTGGTTGCAGCCAGAGAAACCAGGGTGGCAGGGTGGTGCAAGAGAGAACAAGTGTTCTTTGTTATACAGGTTGGAGCCTATGTAACTGGAAGTTGATGCTTCCATCCAGTTGGTGCTGGAACATATAGGGAGTTGGTGCTTCCTTCTAGTGGGTGCGAGAGAAACCAGGGAGTTGGTGCTTCCTTCTAGTGGGTGCTATAGAAACCAGAGATTTGGTGCTCTCAAACAAGTTGCATCTTGTAAAAACAGAGGTAGCAGCTTCACATTGAGTTGGTGCTCAATTAAATATGATGTACAGAACTTAAAAGACTGCCTATCATTTTGAAGAAGAAGAGGTTTTATCCCTTTATGGGTTTCCTCGTGAAAATCTGTCTCTCTGTATACCTTATGTGTGATTGATGCTTTTTAATTTTACTGTCCATATGTTGTATAATGTTGATGATCACTTGAAGAAAGATTAAGTATGTTTTAACAGACTTATAATTGTTTAAGCTCAAAGACAACTGATTCACCCCCCCTCTCAATTGTATTAGTAATTTCAACATTATAAACATACTTTACAAAATATTTTGTTAGAAAGTGAAGAAGTTGTGGGTCTGGATTGGCTGGTAATGAGTGTGAAAATCTTTTATTTCCCCTATATTTCGCTCATGAAAAGAAAAATTGATTAAATTGTTTGAATACAATTTGTGGGTTTCACTTGCAAAAAATGGTTATGTTTACCCTTTGTTGTATGTGTTACTCCTCCAAAATTCATGTTATCATTTTTTATAGTTCTTGGAAGATGTTTGAAAAGAATGGGTCATGGGAAAATGGGAAAATGGGTTGAACCCATTTCTATTATTGTTGATATTTACTAAGTATTGACCTAGGTTCGACCTTGAATTTGTAAATAGTTTGTTCACTACTGGAATATGTGTGTGTGTGTGTGTGTGTGTGTGTGTGAAACCAGTATTGGGAGTACTCTTTGTCTCCTTGGTTTGAACTTTGATGGTATGAATTAATTGGTTAAAGATGCATATTGTCTTGAATGATTATGCAGTTCTAATTCAGTCCAATATTATGGTTCACCTGGAAGAGTAATTGATTTTATTTCATTTTTGGAATTATTATGAAAATAAAGCACATCCCATGCTCGAAATTAACTTTGTTCTTTCGCAAATATTGAGGCCATGTCCTCATTTGTTCCTCTTTGTGGCTATAACACTAAGCCTATTGTTCTATTTTGGCTACATGCACTTGCGTGCCCAACCTTTGCATCATTTTTAAACTCATAGTCTCAAATGGCCATAGTTATGAGAACTGGGTTTTCTAAAGAAAATAATATTGGATGAGACAGTTGTCAATTTTCGATTCAATATAGGCATTTGATATTCAAGTATTATATGGGGTTTGAGTTTTCAATTATTAAGATTAAATATATTTGGAAATATAAAAATGGGATAAAAGGGCATGATAGCCAAGTGAAAGTTTTATTAAATTTTAATTACATAAATTGAGCATTTATCCCCTCATTATTTTACCATTTTTTTTACATTACTCCCTATTATCCTAGTCATATTTCGTTACAATTTCATGTATTTTTCGCTCTTGTTTATGTAGTTTAAAAGATTTCTTAAGAGAATATTTTTAGAGAGGATCTATTAAACATTGATTCATTATGGTAAGCATGTATATTACATTGATTTTACTTTCTAGTCTTAAGATGATGTATGGGCAGCTTGATGTTTTTTGGGTTTTTTGTAAATTCAGATTATATACAGTTTCAAAGTATAGTTATGATGAAAAGAATAATCTAGGAACACAGTGATTGTTTTGAGGATTTGTTTGGAACTTTTTCAAAATAATTTCATACAAATTAGTAGATCTATTATGGAAAAGTGTACATTCCTATGAACAAAAATGATTGACTGTGTATGAACATTGAACATGATTTTTTCATTTAGTCTTGCCATTTTTCGCAAATTACACACCCTTTATCATTTTATCCCTGTCATTTATTAATTCATTTTCATTCATTCCCTTGTTCAAAAGACATAATAGATTGTTCATATGAAGAGAATTTCACAAACATGTATACAGTTCAGATTTTGAAAATTGAAATAATGAGAATGTTTTATGTCAAAATATGGATTTTCTTCCCTATTTACATTAATCCTACTCATTTCTCCCTTGCATTCTTGAATTGTTGTGTTATTCTTAGAGCCATAGCTAAATAATTTTAACAAAATTGTAATAGATGTTCACTATGTTGTGTCTTGTATTTTTATTTAATAATTGTGCATTAATTGGAATGATTATGGAAATTAGATGAGTTTTTTTAGTCGAGGGAGTAACAGAGATGGAAATAGAGGAAATAGAGGCAGAAGGGGAAGATTGCCAAATGTATTTTGGAAATAGGGGAGACATAAGATAATGAGGTTTTCCATACACTTTGATATTGATTCTTAATAGTTAAACCAGATGGTACAAATTGGCTATCTGAAACTTGGTGGAAAGACAACATTACCGCAACCTCCATATCCTCCTAATCCTCCCTTGCAACCACATCCTAGCATTGCAGATTTTTTTGATCCCCTTGTTCAGTGAGCCAATGATGGTTTGGAAAATAATCCTATAAATAATCCCTATGGTATAGCTCATTGTCCTGATATATCTCTACCTCCTCCCCCTCCTATGCATTTAATACCACATGTTGCACATGCTACCTCCATGTCCCAATCACCTCCAAGAAATTACAAAGTGTCGCTTAATGAAGCCCAAATTGAAAAACGAAAGAAACCTGTCATCTCACCTAGCTTAGAATCATATCAATCCTCCTCCATACATTGCAAATAGCAATCAATGAAAGAAGATAATGGTAAGAGAGAGGTCACCTTCAGTGACATGAATCCCAAAATAATAAATCTAGAGTTGAAAAATCTGTATTATGAGAACTTTCTCAATTTGAGGCCAGATGTGTCGGTAGGAAGAAAGGAAAGAGAGGAGTTATTCAAAAAGAAATACCCTCGGTTATTTTTATTTGTATTATGAAATTGTTACTTATACACTTGATACACATTTGGGATGAACAACAAACATATGGTATTATTTTGAAAGCTTTAAATAATATGTCATTTGGATATTTTTGGGAGATACAAGTGTTTGTTGATTTGGTATGTTTTGAATGAGTTACTTATTTTGATATATTTCATGATGTTGATATATTCATAGTATTTAATCATTTTGGATTTACAAGGGAAATAAAGGAAATAAAAGAAGGAATACCTAGTGGGACCCCACCTATTATTTAACATGTATTACCCTTATAATAAACAAGTTGTCCTCTCCTAAATAAAGTTAATTGAATTTTATAAACAAAAGGTAGTTGAACTACTCAAACTACTTTACGAAGATATAAAAGAAGGAGAGAAAGAATATTTTCTCTAGCCTCAAGTGAGATTATTATTTGTTCATTCATTTCATTCTGAGCTTCATTAGAGTTGAGTTATCTTGTTGATAGTAGGGTTATTCTGAAGGTGTCAAAGAAAGGACTAGGAAACATTGATTGGTGATATGCTCCAAGGTCATTCATTCTTCTTGAATGTATGTTTGGTTTTAGTTGGAAGTTCTAATTTTATTTCAGTGTTCATTAATGCTAGTTTTGCAGAGTTCAAAACAATGATGCACTTGTAGCTTGGATTGATCTAGTTTGGTTATTTGTTCTAGTCTTCATATTTGTTTACACCAGTTGTCTATGTATGAGTCAAATAAAATATTGGACTTCTAAATGTAACACTGGTCCAAGCCCTCGCAGTGGTTTGAAAAGATAAACTCAATTATAACTCAAGTTGAGATTAATAAAATTATTTTGTGATTTCTTCTCATTTATGAGACTTATTGATCCAGGTGGATATTTATGGCCACCCACCTCTTCCAACTGGCTCAAAATAGTTTTATGACAATTTTGGCAATTTACTATTTTTAGTAGTTTTAACTTTCGGGACCATTTTGAGGTCCTAAATGAATATTTTTCGGGATAGAGATTATAAATGATAACCGAAGGCATGATTAAGCCCCTAAAATGAATCTCCTCAACAATACCTTTCCAACGGGCTATCATACACCTAAAGCGGACATCATATGCAAAAGTTACGACCCCGGGAAGTTGATGTACTAACTTACACAAACGGGGCCCACATGACTTTTGGCGCTTCATCTCCTAGGGTTAGGGTTTTAAATGTATAGAGTTTTTGGCATTCCTGTTTATTGTAAAAAGGCCTTGAGAGACTCATTGTAATCATATTCTTTCGAATGAGTGCAGTTGTCACATCTCTTCTCAGAGATAAGCCGCCACCATTCCAGCAAGCTTGTTTCCGCTGCATTTTACAGTTTCAGCTTATTTCCTTATTGAATAGAAAATCAGATTTACTATATCTCTGTTATTTTGTGTTAAGAACATGTTAATAATCTATATTCATTTCATTTTTCTCATAAAATATGGATCAGTGGTATCAGAGCGGTCTTCTCCTTGTCGTCTTAATGCATGTCCCCAACGAGGTCAGAGTATAAAGAGTTGGGTCTCGAGCTTGTTTTTCTTGAGGAAAAAATCTCTCGCACACCCAAGCGACCTCTCATGGTAGGAGAAAATAAATATGATGGGATGGGAGATCCTTTCAAATTTTTGATTGAGGAAGCCCTCATGCAACAAAGGAACGAGATGATGGATAGTTTCACGCAAATCCTTCGACAGCTACCAATAGGCGATGCATATTCATCGAGCGGAGGCACCACCCCCTTCAAGGTACAAATAAACTTCAATATTCCTATATTTGAAGGTCATATAGATGCAGATGTTGTAGAAAAGTGGTTGAATCTAATAGAAGGGTATTTTTCTGTCCATAACTTTTTGAATCGAGAAAAGATTACTCTTGCGCTCCTCAAAGCCGTTCCCCACATCAAAGATTGGTGGGAAAATTTATGTGAGCAAAAGAAAATAAAGGAAACCTCACTATTTGCAGTCATAGCACCTTGGTATTCCTTCAGGGATGCTATTAAGAAACAATACTACTCTGTCAGAAGTTATGATGACTTGTATACCAAATGGACCACACTGCGGCAAGAAAGAGACCAAGCAGTTCTAGATTTCACGAATATATTTCATACCTTGCACACCAAGATCGGTATCAAAGATTCAGAGCGACATCTAGTGCTCAAATATCATAGTGCTCTGCATAGACACATCTAGAACAAAATGGAATTTTTGGACATCTCATCCTTGGGCGTGGCCTACCGATATGCAACCAAAATTGAGCAGAAGCTCAAACAAAAGACGTGGAAATTTGGGCCTGGGAACCCTTCAAAAAAAAAATATAGGAAAGGGTGGCCCCAACCCATAGAACAAAGGACAGAGAAAATATGGATAGCATCAGGACAACCAGTCCAATCCACAAGAAAATAAGGACATCGGAAATACAAAGAAAGATACTGGGAAGTGGTGCGACTTCCATAAGAGCCCTTGGAATAACGTTGATGATTGTTGCTCAAATAAATCGTTGGTGGCCAAAGTGAAAGCCTATGAATTAGATGCAAATTCAGAATATGAGCCAGAACCAGAAAGGGGAAGACGGATCATTGATGCAGAACCAAGTGACATCATTGCTACAACCAAGCTCCAACCTGGTGAACTAGATGAGCCATAAGAAGGAGAACACCTCTTCCATTCACAGATGTGGGTAAAAGGCACCCCGCTACACTTCATCATGGATAACAGTAGCCAAAAGAACCTCATCTCAGAAAAGGTAATCAAGTGGTTGGCCCTGCTGACAAAACCACATCCACAACCCTACACCATTGGATGGCTCCACCAAGGAAGTGATCTCTGCGTTAGCCAACAGTGTCGAGTGTCGTATGGCATCAAGCCCTTCAAAGATGAGGTATTGTGTGATGTTGCTCCTATTGAAGTTTGCGATGTTATTTTGGGCCAACCTTATTTATGGAAACGTCATGTTGTATATGAGTCTAGGTCTCGTAGTGTTATTATTACTTTGAATGGGAAATTGTACACAATACCCGAGGTAGTCCCACCTAGTACTATTGCCTTGATCTCTGCTAAGAAATGAAAGAAGGTAATCTCTCAGATGGGGAAGTTTGTCTTCTTCTTGATTCGCTCTTAGAATAAGTGAAATATCACAGCCACATCCAGGGTCTTTGCGGCCGACCTCTCCACACAACAAAAGAAAGTAGATAAGTTCATGGAAGAATACTCAGATATCTTCTCCTCACCTAACAGGGTACCTCTACATTTCTAGGTCAAGCACCCCATCAATATGACCCCCGGTGCACCACTGCCCAATGGGCCAGTCTATCATCGCTCTCTGTTAGAGAATGAGGATATCAAGCGAAAGATCTAAGAACTTCTCCACAAGGGGAACATCCATCCCAGCTCATCACCTTGCGGGAGCCCAATCATGTCGATACAGAAGAAAGATGGAACCTGACGACTCTGCATTGATTACCAAGCTCTAAATAAAATCATAGTCATAAACCGGTACTCGATTCCCTGAATTGACGACCTCCTTGATCAACTCACGTGGAAAAAATACTTCAATAATATTGATCTAAAGTTTGGCTACCACCAGGTCCCGATAGAACACATAGATGTATGGAAAATTGCCTTCAAGTCAAAGGAAGGCCTTTTTGAATGGTTGGTCATGCCCTTTTTTTTGAAAACTTCTCCAGCCACTTTCATTAGGATGATGGATGATCTCTTGTGACCATTCATCAATAATTTCGTAGTGGTGTATCTGGATGAAATTCTCATTTACAGCAAGACTTGGGCCGAACATTTGTAGCATATTCAGCAGGTTTTTCACACCCTGTGGCAGCACAAGCTATATGCCAACTTGGAAAAATGCTCCTTCATCATGGAAAAGGTCCGTTACCTGGGCTACATAATTGATCACCAGGGCGTACATGTGGATCCATCCAAGATCCATGTAATCTGTGACCGGCCAGCCCCAACCACACTCACTGAGATTTAGAGATTCTTGGGCCTTACCAATTTCTACCATAGGTTCATGTTGGGATTCTCCCATATTGCATGGGCCCTTATCCAAATAACCAGGGGTGGTGGTAAGGAGAAATTTTCGTGCGTTTGGTCCTAACAAAAAGAGTTCGATAATTTGAAGCAACGCTTGTGCTCAACCTTAGTACTTTCACTACCAGACCTACATCATCCCTTTGAGATCGATACAGATGCTTTAGACTACCTGGTGGGCACCATTCTCACTCAGCACAGCCACCTCATTGCCTATCATAGTGAGACACTATCAAATGTTGTTTGTAAGTAACTTACTTATGAAAAATAAATGTACTCCATTGTGAAAACATGCCTCCAGTGGAGACATTACATTCTTGGGAAGGAGACAATCATCCATACTGATCATAAGACACTACAGTTCATGCAGACACAACAAAAATTGTAGAATGATCACTATCAAAATTGGTCCACATACTTGCAGCAATTCCACCTCAACATCAAGTATAAAATAGGAAGCACCAATAGCATCGCGGATTGCCTTAGCATACCTCCAGCTGCGGAACCCACCATGGTGCTAGACTCCTACGTCCATGAGACCTCTGGATCGCCCCAACTCTATGAGATAGACTCAAACTTAGCCACCACCTACCAAATGTTGGGTGCAAACACAATTGTTGATAATTTCCATCTTCAGGATGGGTTGTTGTGTCATCTAGTCCATATCTGTGTTCCATCAAGTGAGCGAGCGAAATTGATCTAGGAATCCCACTACAGTCGGGTGGCAGGACACTTCGACGTTGAAAAGACAGTGGTGATGCTACAGAAACATTTCTACTGGCAGAAACTTCGACAAGAGGTCATAAAGTATAACAGGTCCTGCACTGCCTGCACTATTGCCAAACCGACCACTGAGAAACAAGGCATGTACACCCCTCTTCCTACTCTTGAAAGGCCATGGGAATACATCTCAATGGACTACATGTCAGGCCTCCCATCCACCAAGTGGGGAAATGACTATGTTTTTGTGGTTGTTGATCACTTTTCTAAGATGGTGATTTTGGTTTCTTGCAAGAAGAACATCACAGCAGAGGCCACTGCTAAGCTCTTATTTGAACCAGTTTGGGTGGATTTTGGAATCCCACAAACCATTGTCTCATATCGAGATAGTCAATTTCTCAGCACATTCTAGTCAAGCCTCTGGTCACTGATGGACACCAAGCTCACCAAATCCATGGCCTTCCACCCCCAGACAGATGGCCAAACTGAGGCCTTAAATAGAATGATTGTGCATATCCTTTGCATGTATAATTCAAAGCACCCTTGCACATGGGATGAGATACTTCCCTATGTCCAACATAGCTACAACCAAGCCCTGCACAGCTCAACCGACCACAGCCCCTTTCAGGTGGGGTTGGGATTCCAACCATTGGGTCCCATAGATGTTTAACTTCCCCTTACGGTCACCTCGACCAACTCATCTCCTGCTCCAACTGAAGCTGACAAATCCACCCGGTTCATTGAGAATATCTAGCACATTCGCCAACAGGTTCAAGATATCCATTAGAAGTCTAATGAGAAGTACAAGCAGTGCCATGATCAACATTAGGTGCCACATAAGTTTCAAGTGGGCGACAAAGTTTGGTTGCACTTGTAGAAAGAACACCTTACATGACCCCATCGAAAGCTTCGCCCACTCCATTATGGGTCCTACAACATCACCAAGGATGTGGGGGATAATTATTTTGAACTCAACATTCCTCCTTTACTTGGCCTTCACCCAGTGTTCAACGTGGATCTCCTTTTCCCTTATTTCCCACCATTATAGGACACCTCAGACGTAGCAGAGCAGCTAAAACCAACAGAGCTCAACCCCGACTGCATACAACAAGAATCCATCAATCATATTTTGGACACACAAATAAAGGGCACTTGACAACAAATTTTCCATCTTTATCGAGTCGTCAAAGCAGAGCAACTCTTGCACCAAGGCAAGTGGCTCATCCAGGGCCAAATTCAACAACAATTTCCTCATCTGATGGGGGAACTCAATGCAATGGAGACCATTTATTCCTAAGGAGGGAGGATTTATCTAGGTTGATATCAGTGGCCACCCACCTTTTCCAACTGGCTCAAAATAGTTTTCTGACAATTTTGGCAATTTACTATTTTTAGCAGTTTTAACTTCCGGGGCCATTTTGAGGGCCTAAATGAAGGTTTTTGTAGGATTGAGATTCTCAATGAAATCCAAAGGCATGATTGATCCCCAAAAATTAATCTCCTCAACGATACCTTTCCAACGGGCTATTATACGCCTAAAATAGAGATCGTATGCAAAAGTTACGACGCAGGGAAGTTGATGTACTAACTTACCCAAACGGGGCCCACATGACTTTTGACGCTTCATCTCCTAGGGTTAGGATTTTGGATGTATAGGGTTTTTGGAATTTCTATTTATTGTAAAAATGCCTTGAATGCCTCATTGTAATCATCTTCTTGCAAATGAGCACAACTGTCACATCTCTTCTCAGAGATAAGTCACCACCATTCCAACAAGCTTGTTTCTGCTGCATTTTACAGTTTCAGCTTATTTTATTATTGAATAGAAAATTATTTTTATTGTATCTCTGTTAGTTTGTGTTAAGAACCTGTTAATAATCTATATTCATTTTTTTCTTCTCATAAAATCCGGATCAGTGGTATCAGAGCGATCTACTCCTTGTCGTCTTAATGCATGTGCCTAACGAGCTCAGAGTACAAAGAGTTGGGTCTTGAGCTTGTTTCTCTTGATGACAAAAGCTCTCGCACACCCAAGTAACCTCAACTGGCAGGAGAAAATAAATATGACAGGACAAGATATCCTTTCAAACTATTGATTGAGGAAGCCCTCATGCAACAAAGGAACGAGATGATAGATAGTTTCACACAAATCCTTCAACGACTACCAACAAGCAACACATCTTCTTCGAGCAGAGGCACCACCCCCTTCAAGGTAAAAATAAACTTTGATATTCCTATATTTGAAGGTCAAATAGATGCAGATGTTGTAGAGAAGTGGTTGAATCTACTAGAAAGGTATTGTTTTTTCCATAAATTTTTGAATAGAGAAAATATTACTTTTTCGCTCCTCAAAGTCAGTCCCCATGTCAAAGATTGGTGGGAAACTTTCTGTGAGAAAAAGGAAATAGAGAAAACCTCACTATTTACAGTCATGACCACCTGGTATTCCTTCAGGGATGCTATTAAGGTACAATACTACCATGTCCGAAGTTATGATGACTTGTATACCAAATGGACCACACTGTAGCAAGAAAGAGACCAAGCAGTGTCAGATTTCATGAATATATTTCATACCTTGCGCACCAATCTGGATATCAAATATTTGGAGTGACATCTAGTGCTCAAGTATCGTGAAGCTCTACAGAGATACATCAAGACCAAAATGGAATTTTTGGACATCTCATCCTTGGGCGCGGCCTACCGATATGACGTCAAAATCGAGCAGAAGCTCAAACAAAATACGCGACAATTTGGGCTTGGGAACCCCTCACAACAAAATCTAGGAAAGGGCGGCCCCAACCCATAGAACAAAGGATAGAGAAAATATGGATAGTATCAGGACAACCAGTCCAAGCCACAAGAAAATAAGGACACCAGAAAGACAAAGAAATATACCGGGAAGTGGTGTGACTTCCATAAGATCCCTTAGCATAACACTACTGACTGTTGCTCAAAGCAGTCGCTGGTGGCCAAAGTGAAAGCCTATGAATCAGATGTGGGTTTAGACTCTGAGCTAGAACAATAAAGGGGAATACATATCATTGACACAGAACCCAGTTCCACTATTTCTACCACCAAGCTCCAGCCTGGTGAACCAGATGAGCTAGAAGAAGGAGAACGCCTCTTCCATTCAAAGATGTGGGTAAAATGCACCTTGCTGCACTTCATCGTGGATAGCGGTATTTATAAGAAACTCATATCAACAGAGGTCTTCAAGAAGATAGCCCTGCCGACAACACTGCACCCATAACCCTACACCATTGGATGGCTCTGCCAAGGAAGCGATCTCCGCGTAACCCAACAGTGTCAACTTTGTATGACATCAAGCCCTTCAAAGATGAGGTATTGTGTGATGTTTCTCCTCTAAAAGTTTGTGATGTTCTTTTGGGCCAACCTTATTTATGGAAACTTCATGTTCTATATGAGTCTAGGCCTCCTAGTGTATTTATTACTTTGAACAGGAAATTGTATAGGATACCTGAGGCAGTCCCACCTAGTACTATTTCCTTGACCTCTGTTAAGCAATGCAAGAAGGCCATCTCTCATACAGGGAAGTTTTTCTTCTTCATGATTCACTCTCATAATAAGTGAAAGATCAAATCCACATCCAGGGTCTCTGCGACTGACCACTCCACACAAAAGAAGCAAGTAGATAAGTTCGTGGAAGAATACTCAAATATATTTTCCTCACCTACCGGGGTACCTCTGCACTCTCAGGTCAAGCACCCCACTGATCTAACCCCTGATGCACCGCTGCCAAATGGGATAGTCTATCGTCTCTCTCTGTTAGAGAATGAGGATATCATGTGATAGATCCAACAACTGCTCCACAAGAGGGACATATGTCCCAACTCATCACCTTGTAGGAGCACAATCATGTCGGTACAGAAGAAAGATGGAACCTAGAGACTCTGCATTGATTACTGAGCTCTGAATAAAGTCACAGTCAGAAACCGGTACCCAATTCCCTGAATTGATGACCTCCTTGATAAAATCATGGGGGACAAATACTTCAGTAAGATTGATCTGAAGTTTGGCTACCACCATGTCCCGATAGAATAGACAGATGTATGGAAAACCTCCTTCAAGTCAAAGGAAGGCCTTTTTGAATGGTCGGTCATGCCCTTTGGTTTGATAAATTCTCCAACCACTTTCATGAGGATGATGGATGATATCCTGCTGTTGGAAGATTGGTTGTTGTCATTGATGTCAACCCTAGTCATGGGTTTTGGACCAGAAGATTGATGAAGTTATTTGGACATGAAGGAAAATGAAAATGAAGATACAACATCCATGGATGGATAGTATACATCATTCTCTTT
>ML778464.1:298658-327417 GCA_009831015.1 Picea engelmannii
AGAAGACATATCAAGGTACCTCTGGTAAAAATTTCAGCTCTTTATTCGCTATAATTATGGAGATATACTCTGTGGAATATAGGGTTTGTGATCAGTCCTGAAACTAGTCAAAAAACAGGTGTTCCGGGTAAAACAGTCATAACGTTTTCATACAGACTCCAAATGAAGTGGGACCACTTCCATTGGAAAGAGTACGGAATTTAGTTTCTTGTGTGCGAGTTGCAAAATCAGATGTTAAATATTGAGCACGGGGCATGTTGTACAAGTAGGGTCTTCTGAACAGACCAGAATTGAATAAAGTTTTATTATCTCTCATATATTATTGGGTGGAAGGAAGGGGCAAGGATAGAGAGTTAA
The DNA here is from genome assembly GCA_009831015.1 of Picea engelmannii. NCBI lineage: Eukaryota > Viridiplantae > Streptophyta > Pinopsida > Pinales > Pinaceae > Picea > Picea engelmannii. The sequence continues at coordinate 299,016 of ML778464.1, forward strand.
GATCTCTCTTGATATTGGAGGATTGTATCTTCCTCTTGGAGGTTTATCCCTCCCTTTACATTTGGAAGCTGTAGCTACATTTGGAAGTCATTACTTCCCTTGAACAAAAACTATTGATTATTTCTCATATATTGTGCATGGTGTATTGTGGTGTATTGGTGTAAATATTATACCATTGTTCATTTATCATTGGATATAATTGAATGGTTTAATTATAAGTTGAAAAAATGTTTTAAATTGTACTTGATACTAATTCACCCCCCTCTTAGTATCAACACCTGCAACCATTCACCAATAATTTTGTAGTGGTGTATCTGGATGACATTATCATTTACAGCAAGACTTAGGTCGAACATTTGTAGCATATTCAGGAGGTTCTACACACCTTGTGGCAACACAAGCTGTTCAGTAGACTGCCAGTTGTGACACTCACCACGATGCTAGACTCTTGTGGCCATGATCCCTTTGGATGTCCCTAAATCTATGAGATAGACTTGGAATTCACCACCACCTACCAAATGTTAGGTGAAAACACAGTTGTCGATAATTTTCATCTTCAGGATGGGTTGTTGTGTTGTCTGGGCCATATTTGTGTTCCATGAAGCAAGCGAATGAAGTTGATCTGGGAATCCCACTACAGTCAGGTGGTAGGACACTTTGGCATTGAAAAAAAAGTGGAGATGCTACAGAAACATTTCTATTGGCCGAAACTTCGACAGGAGGTTAGCAAGTATATCAGGCCATGCATTGTCTGCACTATTTTCAAATCAACCACTAAGAAATAGGGCCTATACACCCCTCTTCCTACTCCTGAAAGGCCATGGGAATCCATCTCAATGGACTACATGTTGGACCTCCCATCCACCAAGCAAGGAAATGACTGTGTTTTTGTAGTTGTTGATCTCTTTTCTAAGATGGTGATTTGGGTTGCCTGCAAGAAGAACATCACAACAGAGGCCACTGCTAAGATCTTCTTTGAATGAGTCTGGGTACATTTTCAAATCCAACAAACCATTGTCTCAGATCAAGACAGTTGATTTCTCAGTACATTCTGATCGAGCCTCTGGTCACTGCTGGACACCAAGCTCACCAAATCCACGACCTTCCATCCCCAGACAGATGGCCAAAACGAGGTCCTAAATCGAATGATTGTGCATATCCTTCACAATTATAATTCAAAGTGCCCTTACACATGGTATGAGAGCCTTCCCTATGTCCAACATAGATATAACTGAGTTGTGCACATCTCAACTGGCCATAGCCCCTTTCAGGTGGGATTGGGATTCCAACCATTGGGTCCCATAGATGTTGCACTTCCCCTTGCGGTCACTTCGATTGACTCATATTATGCTCCAACTGAAGCTAACAAAGCCACTCAGTTCATTGATTAGATCCAACACATCCTCCAATAGGTTCGATATATCCTACAGAAGTCCAATGACAAGTACAAGCAGTGCCATGTTCAACATCAGGTGCCACATAAGTTTCAGGTGGGTGAGAAAGTTTGGTTGCACTTGTAGAAAGAACGCCTTACATGACCCCACCACAAGATTCTCCCACTTCGTTATGGGTTGTACACCATCACCAAGGCCATGGGGGATAAATATTTTGAGTTCAACATTCCTCTTTTCCTTGGCCTGCACCCAGTGTTCAACATGGATCTTCTTTTCCCTTATTTCCCACCATTATTGGACACCTCAGATGTAGCAGAGCATCTAACACCAACAAAGCTAAAAACTGAATGCATACAATAGGAATCCAATGATAATATTGTGGACACACATATCAAGGTCACTCGACAGCAAAGGATCCAGCTTTATCAAGTCGTCAAAGCAGGGAAGCTCCTGCACCAAGGCAAGTGGCTCACCCGAGGCCAAATTCAGGAGAAATGTCCTCATATGAAGGGGGAACTCAATGAAATGGAGACCATTTCTTCCTAAGGAGGGAGGATTTATCTAGGTGGATATCATTGGCCACCCACCTCTTCCAACTGGATCAAAATAGTTTTCTGACAATTTTCGCAATTTACTATTTTTAGCAGTTTTAACTTCTGGGGCCATTTTGAGGGCCTAAATGAAGGTTTTTCGGGATCGAGCTTCTCAATGATATCCTAGACATAATTGATCCCCCAAAATGAATCTCCTCTACGATAACTTTCCAAAAGGATATCATACGCCTAAAATGGATATCGTATGCAAAAGTTACGACCCCACAAAGTTGATGTACTAACTAACCCAAACGGGGCCCTCATGACTTTTGGCGCTTCATCTCCTAGGGTTAGGTTTTTAGATGTCTAGGGTTTTTGGAATTCTTGTTTATTGTAAAAAGGCCTTGAGAGCCTCATTGTAATCATCTTCTTGTGAATGAGCGTATTTGTCACATCTCTTCTCAAAGATAAGCCACCACCATTCCAGCAAGCTTGTTTCCACTGCATTTTACAGTTTCAACTTATTTCATTATTGAATAGAAAACTAGTTTTATTGTATCTCTGTTGTTTTATGTTAAGCACCTATTAATAATCTATAGTCATTTCAGTCTTCTCATAAAATATGTATTAGTGGTATCAGAGCAGTCTGCTCCATGTCGTCTTAATGCATGTCCCCAATGAGGTCTGAGTACAAGAGTTGGGTCTCGAGCTTGTTTCTCTTGAGGACAAAATCTCTCGCACACCCAAGCGACCTTTCATGGTAGGAGAAAATAAATATAATGGGACAGGAGATCCTTTCAAACTGTTGATATAGGAAGCCCTCACGCAAGAAAGGAACGGGATGATGGATAGTTTCATGCAAATTCTTCGACGGCTACCAACAGGCGATGCATCTTCTTCGAGCGGAGGCACCACCCCCTTAAAGGTGAAAATAAACTTTGATATTCCTATATTTGAAGGTCAGATAGATGCATACGTTGTAGACAAGTGGTTGAATCTACTAGAAGGTTATTTTTATGTCCATAACTTTTCGAATAGAGAAAAGATTACTTTTGCGCTCCTCAAAGTCGTTCCCCACGTCAAAGATTGGTAGGAAAATTTTTGTGAGAAAAAGGAAATAGAGGAATCCTTACTATTTACAGTCATGGCCACTTGGGATTCCTTCAGGAATTTTATTAAGGGACAATACTACCATGTTGGAAGTTATGACGACTTGTATACCAAATGGACCACACTGCGGCAAGAAAGAGACCACACTGCAGTGCCAGATTTCATCAATATCTTTCATACATTGTGCACCAATATGGGTATCAAATATTCAAAGCGACATCTGGTGCTCAAGTATCATGGAGATTTGGAAAAATACATCCAGATTGAAATGGAATTTTTGAACATCTCATCCTTGGGCGCGGCCTATCGATATGTCGTCAAAATCGAGCAGAAGCTCAAACAAAAGACGCGAAAATTTGGGCTTGGGAACCCCTCACAAAAAAATCCAGGAAAGGATGGCCCCAACCCACAGAACAAAGGACAAAGAAAATATGGAAAGTATCAGGACAACTATTCCAAGACAAAATCAAAGAAGGACACCGGAATGACAAAGAAAGATACTGGGAAGTAGTGCGACTTCCATAAGAGCCCTTGCCATAACATTGTTGATTGCCACTCAAAGCAGTCGTTGGTGGAAAAAGTGAAAGCCTCTGAATCATATGCGGGTTCAGACTTTGAGCTAGAACTAGAAAGGGGAAGACAGATCATTGATGCGGAAACCAGTGCCACCATTGCTACCACCAAGCTCCAGCCTGGTGAACCAGATGAGCCAGAAGAAGGAGAACGCCTCTTCCATTCACATATGTGGGTAAAAGTCACCCCGTTGCACTTCATTGTGGATAGAGGTAGCTAGAAGAACCTCATCTTAGTAGAGGTCATCAAGTGTTTGTCCCTAACAACAACACTCCACCCACAACCCTACACCATTGGATGTCTCCACCAAAGAAGTGATCTTCACAGCAGCCAACAGTGTTGACTATCATATGGCATCAAGCCCTTCAAAGATAAGGTATTGTATGATGTTGCTCCTCTCAAATTTTTTGATGTTCTTTTGGGCCAACCTTATTTATGGAAACGTCATGTTGTATATGAGTCTAGGCCTTGTAGTGTTATTATTACTTTGAACAAGAAATTGTACAGGATACCCGAGGCAGTCCCACCTAGTACTATTTCCTTGATCTCTGCTAAGAAATGCAAGAAGGTCATCTCTCGGATGGGGAAGTTTGTATTCTTCATGAGTGACTCTCAGAATAAGCAAAAGATAATAGCCACATATAGGTTATCCATGGCTGACCTCTCCACACAACAGAAGCAAGTATATAAGTTCGTGCAAGAATACTCAGATATCTTCTCCTCACCTACCGGGGTAACTCTGCACTGCCAGGTCAAGCACCCCATCGATCTGACCCATGGCGCGCCACTGCCCAATGGGACAATCTATTGTCTCTCTCTATTAGAAAATGAGGATAGTAAGTGACAAATCTAAGAATTGATCCACAAGGGGCACATTTGTCCCATCTCATCAGCTTGTGGGAGCCCAATCGTGTCGGTACAGAAGAAAGATGGAACCTGGCGACTCTGCATTGATTACCGGGCTCTGAATAAAATCACAGTCAGAAAATGGTATCCAATTCCCTGAATTGATGACCTCCTTGATCAACTCATGGGGGGGGGAAATACTTTAGTAAGATTGATCTGAAGTCTGGCTACCACCAGGTCCTGATAGAACAGACAAATGTATGGAAAATCGCCTTCAAGTCAAAGGAAGGCCTTTTTGAATGGTTGGTCATGCCCTTTGGTTTGACAAATGCTCCTTCCACTTTCATGAGGATGATGGATGATATCCTGTGACCATTCACCAATAATTTTGTAGTGGTGTATCTGTATGACATTCTCATTTACAGCAAGACTTGGGCCAAACATTTGCAGCATATTTAGTAGGTTTTGCACACCCTGCGATAGCATAAGCTATATGATAGCTTGGAAAAATGCTCCTTTGGAATGGACAGGGTCCATTACCTGGGCTACATAATTGATCAACATGTCGTACATGTGGATCCAGCCAAGATCGAAGTAATCCATGACTGGCCAACCCCAACCACACTCACTGAGATTCAGAGCTTCTTGGGCCTTGCCAATTTATACCATAGTTTCGTGTTGGGATTATCCCATATTGCATGGGCCCTTAGCCAAAAAACCAAGGGTGGTGGTAAGGAAAAATTTGCGTGGGGGCGGTCCCATCAACAAGAATTCGACGATTTGAATCAACACTTGTGCTTAGCCCCAATACTTTCACTACCAGACCTGCAACATCCCTTTGAGATCAAGACAGATACTTTAGACTATGTGGTGGGCATCATTATCACTCAACACAACCACCCCGTGGGCTATCATAGTGAGACACTATCAGATGTTGTCCATAAGTACCCTACTTACGACAAAGAAATGTACTCCATTGTGAAATCTTGCCACCAGTGGACACACTACATTCTTGGGAAGGAGACAATCATCCACATTGATCATAAGCCACTACAATTCATGCAGACACAAGGGAAATTGAATAATGATCGCCATAAAAAGTGGTCCACATACTTGTAGCAATTCCACCTCAACATCAAGTATAAAAAAGGAAGCACCAATCATGTTGTTGATTGCCTCAGCTGACCGCAAGTCATGGCACTCACCACAGTGCTAGACTCTTGCAGCCATGAGACCTCTGGATGGCCCAACTCTATGAGACAGACCTGGACTTCGCCACCACCTACCAAATATTGGGTGCAAACGTAGTTGTCGATAATTTCCATCTTCAGGATGGGTTGTTGTGTCGTTTGTGCAATATTTGTGTTCCATCAAGCGATCGAGTGAAGCTGATCTAGGAATCCCACTACAGTCGGGTGGAAGAACACTTTGGCATATAAAAGACAGTTTCAATGCTATAGAAACATTTCTACTGGCCGAAACTTTGATAGGAGGTCAGCAAGTATATCAGGTCCTGCACAACCTATGATAATGCCAAACCAACCACTAAGAAATAGGGCATGTACACCCCTCTTCCTAATCCTGAAAGGCCATGGGAATCCATCTCAATGGACTACATGTCAGGCCTCCCATCACCAAGCGGGGGAATGACTTTGTTTTTGTGGTTGTTGATTTCTTTTCTAAGATAGTGATTATGGTTGTCTGCAATAAGAACATCACAGTAGAGGCCACTACCAATCTCTTCTTTGAACGAGTCTAGGTACATTTTGGAGTCCCACAAACCATTGTCTCATATCGGGACAGTCAATTTCTCAGCACATTCTCGTCGAGCCTCTGGTCACTGTTGGACACCAAGCTCACAAAATCTGTGGGCTTCCACCCCCAGACAAATGGCCAAACCGAGGTCGTAAATCAAATGATTTTTCATATCCTTCGCATGTATAAATCAAATCACCCTTGCACATGGGATGAGAGCCTTCTCTATGTCCAACATATCTACAATCGAGCCCTGCATATCTCAACCGGCCACATCCCCTTCCAGATGGGGTTGGGATTCCATGATTGGGTCACATAGATGTTGCACTTCCCCTTGTGATCACCTCGACCGACTCATATCCTTCTCTAACTGAAGCTGACAAAGCCACCTATTTCATTGAGAATATCTAGTACATCCGCCAATAGTCACGACCACCTGGGATTCCTTCAGGGATGCTATTAAGGAACAATACTACCCTGCCGAAAGTTATGACGACTCGTACACCAAATAGACCACACCACGGAAAGAAGGAGACCAAGCGGTGCCATATTTCATGAATATATTTCATACCTTGTGCACCAAGCTAGGTATCAAAGATTCAGAGTGACATATAGTGCTCAAGTATCGTGGTTCTCTGCATAGATACTATTATCACTCCAGGAAACTCTCCTAGGCTATAAGTCAGAGATGCCTGGTAACTAACTCTTTTTGGGAAATATTTTCTTAATAATGATGTGTTTTTGTGGATCAAGATGAATATCTAGGGACTGAACTGTGTTTCCAAGACTATATAGGAATATAAAATCTCACAAGGCCTTCTAGTCGTGCAATCAGACAAGGTTTGATTAAATGGGAGAGAGACTAGCTATTGAACCAGATTATACTCATATAAAACAAGCAGAATGGGTTTAATAAATAAAGAAATATCTTATGATTATCAACTTAATCAATCAACATATGAGATGACAGTCATATACAGATTGAATGAGCATTAACAAAGAACATTCACTCACAAGATATCAGAGACAAGAAAGAGAAATCTGACAACACAACTAAGGGAATCTTGAAATATTTCATATACTGAGAATAAGTCTTTTGTTACAGTGGCAGCATAGTAGTATCCAAAATTGAACCCCCTGGTTCATATTCTATCCTAAGATTTATAGCATTACAAGGTAGTTCTAAGATCCTAAAAACAAGGATCAGATATACTAAAAATAGCAAGTTAAAATTCAGTTGCAAAATATGTGGGATGATCCCCAAGAATGAGGTCAATCCCAAATTTCATGATCTCTCTCTCTTGTTTACTGTTGGTGAAGTGAAGGATAGCCTCCCAAGGCTGACTGATGACTCTTCCAAGAGGCAAAATTCAAATTTTCCGAGGTGGCAAAATGTCCTGATTTTCTGTCTTAATTAAAACATGTCCATAACCTTTGAAATAACTCCTTTCTTCATCATATGTCAAAAATAACTGTTGTACTGAACTTGATAATTCATTAGACCTTCATTGGAAAAGATCTTGAATCTTTTCATATAAAATATCCTTGACCTGTGTAAAAACTCATTCAATTCTGGACACACAGGATTTCGGTGGTTGTCTGGAAAGATTTCTAGGTGAGTTATCCACCAAAAGCACAACTTTCGGTGGTTAATGAACAGTCGTCCTGTTCGCCTAAACCACCGAAAGTCAGAATTTCCAGCAAAAAATGCCTTTGGGAAAAATCAATTTTCTCAGCCGAGGAATGTCCTTTTTACATGTTCAAATAGTTGATTTTTAACTACAGATCATAAGCTTTCCAATGGTGTAATCAGATTTGAATTTGGAGCTAGGAAAGCTAGTCCAATATTCCCTACAAGATTAGGTATCATTTTTGCAAAAATGCCAGTGTATTTTTTATCGTTAACATCTGGCTCCAACTCGGATGGAGACCTCCCTGTGAGTTTTCCAAGAACCTAGCAGACCTTGTGCCTTTAGCATTGGTCCATGGAGTCATTAAGCCTTTTCGGTGGTTAATGAGCACACCCGGCTTGCCTAAACCACCGAAAACAGAAACTTACCCAAAAAATCAAAACTTGATGAATCTCGATTACCTACAAGAGTACAAAGACCTCAGGGTTTGCTAGACGAAGCTCCTCTTTCTATTTACAACGCTTCCAATTCTCAGTATGATGTCAACAGGCACATCCACCATAACTATCTTCCATCATGAAGATTTTCACTATTTGCATATTTCAGCCTTCCAGAAACACAATGAGGAAAACAGGTTGCGCCACCACTTAGCATTTACATAAGGTATAGAAGCAGGATCAAGGACTACCAAAAATCCACTGGATTGTGTGGACGATCATAAAGAAGCCATCGATAAGTTTGCAGTAATAATAAAAACTCAGGTTGTGAAGCCACCAACAGAGGGTGTTGCTGGTTGCAACCATCTCTCTGTAAACTCTTTCTGGATCATGTATCAAAACAACAACAACTTCAGGTACAAATCATTTTAAGATCCTCTGATATTTTGCCCTTTAAAAATGACCAAATATAGTCAAAAAACTTCTTTTTGACTTTCTTCTTCAAGAATAGTGTTTAAACTTGATTTGATAATTCATAATCATCCTATTCCAGAAGATTTCACATCATTCCAACTTGAATATCTCGAATCTGGGCAAAATTTTGAATATTCTGGTTAAAACAGCTTTCTGTGGTTAACAGTATTTGGATTTAAGCACCTTATCCACCAAAAGCACTTATTTTGGTGGTTAATGAGCACTGGAGGGCTCGCCTAAACCATCGAAAGGTGAAACACTTTCAGAAATCAAAATTTCAAAATTTCAATTACCTGTATTACTGCAAACGACTTCACAGCTTCTTGGAAGAGGCCCCCTTCTCTCTGACTAGACTTGTAAATTCATCATGATGTATTTCAACCTATATTTCTCCCTCCATGGAGCTGACAATTTTGGCAAGGGTTTCCAAACCTGCATGATCCTGTGCTGGAGGTCGGTAGACTGTTGTTGTGGTTGAGTATGGCTATGTATAGGCTTCAGCCTATAAATATTCTTAAGCACACCTTCATTTTTCTTTAACAGAGCCTATTTCCAACAGATGCAAAAAGAAGCAATTTTGCCTTTAATTTCAAAGACAGATAGGGAGAAAGTCCATTCAAAATGTTCGCAGCCAATTGCATATCTTAAGGTCAAAATAAGCCAACACCACTCTATCAAATTTCTCATTATACTCTATGTATCTGTCAATGATGTCTGTATCAAGGTAGTTGTCCTTCAGATTTCAATCTCCGGGCAATATGGGAGGCAATGAACCCACCAGCTCCAGTGATGGAAGCCCTCTGTCTATATTCTCATAGGTGTATTCCCTATAGGTCACTCCATTTTTTAAATCCTTTGAAATAGGACCGACTGCTTGTCCCTGAATATGCTCAACCGTCCCAACTTTTATTCACTAAACTTTCTCCTTATAATCTGGATCTGATTCTCTTTGCGGATTTTGTCATTGCCAGGTGTTCAATCTTGCAGTAAAAACGCAGAGACAACGCAGAGAAAGCGAGCCCCGCTGATGAGAATTCCAGTCCTCCCATTGTGGATAAAGTTGTCGGTGGAGCTATTCCTAATGCGCTCTCCATGAATGAAAATGTTGCTCAGAGAGAGTCGGAGTCTATTTCTCGCAAGTCATTATGGGTAAATGCCCAGAAATTTGAGTTCCAGGCAGAGGTTTCAAGGCTGCATATGTTTGCCCAGTGAATGGTTGTTTTTGTAGTTATAAGAGGCAGGACCATTTAAATCGTATAGTGTCTGTTCCATTTTCCATCTCAACTCCCAGTTTGACAAAGATGATGAAAATATAACCTCCCCACGCAGACACCATATAAAAGTAAGCGAAAGTCGAGCCGACCGACCAAGCCAGGGATCCAGTGTTAATAGCCTTCACAAACAGGTAGAAAGTTAAAAGCAGGGCAAAGATCGCCCCCCTTCGTTATCGTATGATCCATCAACAGATCGAGAAATGTAGCCGGGACAAATGGCAATCAAAGACGCAGCTGCAAGTCCAGCACCGGAATCCCAAATCTTCTTACCGAAAAATACTGCTATGGCACTAATAAGGAACATAGCTGGAGCTGCAACAAGGATCAGACGAACCATCACTCTAGCAAAATATAAGCTAGTCAGGCCATATAGCATAACAAAAATAGTGGCATCTATTAATCTTTTGAAACAAAAGTAGAGCCCAGCCGGAAAGAAGAAAAGCAGTATGTGAAAGTCAAACATAAACGATGACCAAGCTGTTGGTTGATGCTCTGAGATAGAGGCAATGATTGGTATATGATCTTTTGCATATGTTGGATCAAGAAGGGAGTAAAAACGTCCAGTCCAGGGAGAGATATAGCCAGATGCCATGCCCAGTCCAAGTGTTAGTGCCCCTACTCCTACTTCACTAGTCACAGTTATCTTCAGAAAATCTTGAAAGAGTTTTGGATCATCTAGCTGGTGTTTAACCCAGTCTACAAAGTAAAATACCTGCAAGAATAAGAAGACCCCCATAGCATCCATGTGCTCTCCAGACTGCACATGCTGAAAGCCTACAAACCGGATCTGCATCGCAAGGAGCATTCCTAGGATGTACATACAATGGTATGCGATGTACAGTCGCAATGAATATCTCTCAGTTACCAGAAGCACCACGACATAAATAGGAATTCAATTGATGAGAAACTACCTGTTTTTAGAATTCTAGTGGCCATAAGGGTTATGTCTCTTCTTGTTAATATGTTCCAGATGGAGATATACATTTAATAACTGGCTCTAGTGATATGACATGTGTTCAGTGGGATGTAGCAACAGGTCAAAGTCTTGCTATCTGCAGGATATTCTAATGAGAACTGTTGGACTGATTTTGATTACTGCAAACAAAAATTTTTAGAACACTGATAACATCCATGTCAGGAAACTCATTCTGAACGAAATTCAAAACATTTTGCACGCCCTTGGATACCATATTAATCCCCATGGCATCTCCAGTGAAGAAAGAAAACCTAATATACCGATTCCTCATTGCAATTCCACACTGTGGGCCTTGCAGCCTGGCAAATCTGCTGATCCTTTTGAACAAGACGTAGTATACCTTTTGGACCCCAAAGAAAAAGTCCTTCTGAAAGTTTACTAGCAGAAATATTTATCCAAAAATTGCAACTACCAAATTTATCATCATCTTCAGATTTTCTCATCATACGTAACCTCCTGAGCCTGACTATGCTTCAATCACTTAGTCCATGTTACCAATAATCTATTTTAGAGAAGACAATTTCATCTGTGAACATTGAGACTCTAGTTTTCTAATCTCTAAGAGCTTAGTCTCAGGTAGAAGATCACTTTTCTCCTTATGCACATCACGTGGATAGTTTTATATAGATCCATCCATAATATAATAAGATACTTCAACCTCCCCACCAAAAACAGCATCTTCGTCCTCATCTACCTGCATTGCACCTGATGACTTCTCATCTCAAAGCCCTCTGGAAGCCTCTGCTGCTTTCTTACTCAACAATGACTGAAAGTGATCTACATGTTCGTAGGACGAGCTTATTTTTCTATCTACTCCTACATCTAAACCAATAGTACTGGCTCTTATTAAGTGAAGTCATGCTTCCAATGAAGCCATGTCAGGGAATGATTTACTGATAACCTCCTTGATCTGGACCCCAAAAGTAAAGGAATGCCCAGAATGCAGAAATGTATTTTAAAAAGATGACAGAACCATCCTTCTTCTAAAGGAAATATTTTGACATTTATGTTGTTCATAAATTCTAAATAATCAGCGATAGGGTCATTCAAAACGTCAAGGAATACCTCTTTGGACTGTTGCTCCAACTGTAAATTGAAAAGATACTGAAAACTACCTTTACTAATCACATTATTGAATGCAGGTTGTTCGAGATCTGTTGGAGAAACATATACAATAGGCTGCTGATCTGGACTGTTCAGTTCCTCGCCACCATCACTCTCTTCATAAGTGCTGCAATTTGCCTTTGTCTGCAAGTCTGAAAAATGTGGGCTGCCCATAACATGTGTTGCAGATTCAACCCCAGGATTTGGGTCTTCTCTGTAATTAAGATCAAAAGACTCATGACTAGTATCAACTATAGCATCAACACATTCTTGATCATGATTCTCGTGTTCTAGCTGAAGATTAGACAGTCCCTGCAAATCTGGAAATGGTAGGTTGTCCTCCTCATCCTCTACAGATCTGAAACTTTCACTTGCTGATATTAAAATCTGCTCTTCACTTTTCAAATTTTCAATGGGAACAATATCCTCTTCATGACAACATAAGTTAGGAGATGAATTTGATGCAATAACAAAAGAATCACTATGGCTATCATGATGTGGATGACCAATCTCCTGATTATGATGAGAAATATCTTCTGTTGCAACAATTTTTTCATAATTGTTTAAATCTTTGTTTAGTATACTAAATTCATGACAACATTTTGGATAAAGAAGATCAGTTGAAAACTTGGTTTTGCAAAACAAATGGAAGGCATCATGAAATTTTGCCAAAGAACTGATACTTGCATTAGGCAAAGATCGGTACCAATCACGAGCAATTCCTTCTAATGAAAAACAAAAGAGCCGGATCTGAACATCCTCATGTACTACCTGCAACCGATGCATGTAGTCATGAAAGTCCAGCAAATGTTCAGTTGGCACTTCCCACTCTTCTCCTCGAAATCTAGGAAGAATGTTCTCCCATTCATCTCTAGTAGGTACTTGATTAGGGAAACCAACAATGCTTGAAAAATCATAGAACGCATACCTCTTTGCTAAGATGTTGTTCATGTCATACCAGTGGAGTCACCAACAATTTTCTGAACAATGGAGTCGCCACTGAATTCGTCCTTCATGGAGTCGCCAGATAGATGATGTACAACCCGATAGTGTCTACTCCTTGTCTATCATCAAGAAATAGATCTGATGTGTCATTCTCCTAGGGAAGTTGAGCTTCGATCTCCTCTCCCCGGCAACGGCGCCAATTTGTTATCACTCCAGGAAACTCTCCTAGGTTGTAAGTCGAAGATGCCTGGTAACTAACTCTTTTTGGGAAATATTTTCTTAATAATGATGTGTTTTTGTGGATCAAGATGAATATCTAGGGACTGAACTGTGTTTCCAAGACTATCTAGGAATATAAAATCTCACAAGGCCTTCTAGTCGTGCAATCAGACAAGGTTTGATTAAATGGAAGAGAGACTAGCTATTGAACCAGATTATACTCATATAAAAAAAGCAGAATGGGTTTAATAACTAAAGAAATATCTTATGATTATCAACTTAATCAATCAACATATGAGATGACAGTCATATACAGATTGAATGAGCATTAACAAAGAACATTCACTCACAAGATATCAGAGACAGGAAAGAGAAATCTGATAACACAACTGAGGGAAGCTTGAAATCTTTCATATAATAAGAATAAGTCTTTTTGTTACAGTGGCAGCATAGTAGCATTCAAAATCGAACCCCCTGGTTCATCTTCTATCCTAAGCTTTATAGCATTACAAGGTAGTTCTAAGATCCTAAAAACAAGGATCAGATATACTAAAAATAGCAAGTCAAAATTCAGTTGCAAAATATGTGGGATGATCCCCAAGAATGAGGTCAATCCCAAATTTCATGATCTCTCTCTCTTGTTTACTATTGGTGAAGTGCAGGATAGCCTCCCAAGGCTAACTGATGACTCTTCCAAGAGGCAAAATTCGAATTTGCTGAGGTGGCAAAATGTCCCGATTTTCTGTCTTAATTAAAACATGTCCATAACCTTTGAAATAACTCCTTTCTTCATAATATGTCAAAAATAATTGTTGTGTTGAACTTAATAATTCATTAGACCTTCATTGGAAAAGATCTTGAATCTTTTCATATAAAAAATCCTTGACCTGTGTAAAAACTCATTCAATTCTGGACACACAGGCTTTCGGTGGTTGTCTGGGAAGATTTCTGGGTGAGTTATCCACCAAAAGCGCAGCTTTCGGTGGTTAATGAACAGTCGTCCTGTTCGCCTAAACCACCGAAAGTCAAAATTTCCAGCAAAAAATGCCTTTGGGAAAAATCAATTTTCTCAGCCGACGAATGTTCGTTTTACACGTTCAAATAGTCGATTTTTAACTACAGATCATAAGATTTCCAATGGTGCAATCAGATTTGAATTTGGAGCTAGGGAAGATAGTCAAATGTTCCCTACAATATTAGGTATCAATTTTTCAAAAATGCCAGTGTATTTTTTATCGTTAACAGATACATCTAGACCAAAATAGAAATTTTGGACATCTCATCCTTTGGCGCGGCCTACCGATATGCTATCAAAATTGAGCAGAAGCTAAAACAAAAGATGCGGAAATTTGGGCCTGGGAACCCCTCACAACAAAATCCAGGAAAGGGCGGCCCCAACCCACAGAACAAAGGATAGATCAAAGATGGACAGTATGAGGACAACCATTCCAAGCAGCAAGCAAAGAAGGACACCGAAAAGACAAAGAAAGATACCGGGAAGTGGTGCGACTTCCATAAGAGCCCTTGGCATAACATTGCTGACTATCACTCAAATAAGTCGTTGGTGGCCGAAGTTAAAGCCTCTAAATCAGATGCGGGTTTAGACTCTGAGACAGAACCAGAAAGGGGAATATGGATCATTGATGTGGAACCCTGTGCCACCGTTGCTACCACCAAGCTCCAACCTAATGACCCGAATGAGTTAGAAGAAGGAGAAAGCCTCTTCCATTCACATATGTGGGTAAAAGGCACCTCGTTGCACTTCATCATGGATAGTGCTAGCCAGAAGAACCTCGTCTCAGTAGAGGTTGTCAAGTGGCTGGCCCTGCTGACAACACCGCACCCACAACCCTACACCATCGGATGGCTCTGTCAAGGAAGCAATCTCCGTGTTGTTGGTTTTCCTGATATGATAGATGTATTATCACAATGATGAGTGTTCCATATTTAGGTAACATAAGGTGACCATCCATGAAAGGATGTGTCCCTTGAATAATCAATAACTATTTATTATTATCATTTACTTATCATATAATATATATAATAATCAATAATAATTATATTATTAATTTTTATCTTTAGAGAATGTCTTCCCGATGTTGTCCAAACATCAACACTCCCTCTCAACGAGGGAGACATTCTGCAACATGCCACTGTTGTCTTTGAAGTATACAAACTTCACCCTAGTCTCATGACACTTGTCTGTTAGTCTTTGGAGACATCTCTCTCCCAACTGAACCAATTAACTCTCTCTAAGATTAGGTTCACTTTGGGTTCGCATGTAATATCATATAGCATCTTCAGTATTTATCATTCCTTGTCAAATCACCATGACTAGGACAAAGACTACACCAGGATGTTTCACCACAGACACACACCTATGAGTGAATGTCGGATTGATTCTAATTGACACATGGAAATCACTTCAAGCACCTCGAGTCCATATTGTTCCTTGTCATGATCAAGGAAGGACTAAGTCTAGGCCCATTTATCACTAGTGCTCCTTTATGATAAATGTATCCTATCTCCCTTGGTCTGCAGCCCAATGTAGGAGAAGTTATGCCTGATGTTGAAACATCCTCAGCCCCTCTTAGCTAGGGAGGTATCTTTCCATATCAGTACACAACTACTGTCCAGAGACACACAGTCTCTGCCAGTGGTACAAAACTACCATAGTAGTAAGAGATTTGTCACACATGGCACTCCCATGTGGAATTCTAGAGGCTACTCCCTATAGGAACACTTAAGGTCAACTCCCCATAGTGTGAGACATCAAGGGTCAACTCCCTTTACATGTCCTCATGTTCTCTGCACATGGGATGTTGGGTTATAAGCCCAACTGCACTTATTCCTTCTTGAATAAGTGTTCCACTTATCCCTTCTCGAATAAGTGTCCTCACAGATCAACTCAACTCAATTCATAGAGGAGTATGATCTGGAGAAATTTTGTCACACATGGCACTCCATGTGAACTTCTAGAGGCTACACCCTCTAGAAAAACTAGGGTCAGCTCCCATAGTGTATGACATCAAGGGTCAACTCCCTTGACATGTCCTCATGTGCTCTCCACATGGGACGTTGGGTTATAAGCCCAACCTTCTCGGATAAGTTCCCCACTTATCCCTTCTCGGATAAGTGTCATTACATATCAAATCAACTCAGTCACAGAGGAGTACGATCTGGAGAATGTCTCAGGAAGCTGCAAACATCAACACTCCCTCTCAGTGAGGGAGGCATTCTCAGCCACGCCAAGTCTAACATGGAAGTAATTAAACTTCATCCTAGTTTGGTAAGAACATCAACAACCTACTCATCTGTAGGAAGGTACTACACTAATACTCCCTTCCTCTGCACCATGTCTCGGATGAAATGGTACTTGATCTCAAAGGTGTTCGATTTGTCATAAAACACTGGATTATCAGAGATCTTCACATAACTTTAGTTACCATAATGAATAATGGTGGAATCCAGCACATGTTTGAATAAATCTGAAAGGAGATTGTGAAGCCACACTACTTCACGGACCGTCATACTTAATGCAATGTACTCTGCTTATGTTGTGCTCAAAGCCACAGAAGTTCGTTTCCTGCTACACGAGGAAACCATGGAAGATACCAAAGTGAAGCAACACCTGAAGGTGCTCTTTCTTTCCACTGTGCTCCCTGCCCAATCAGAGTAAATATATTCCTACCATATCATATCAATACTGGAAGTATATCTCAGACCATGTCGAACTGTGCCTCGCAAGTATCTCAACGCATGATTTGCAACAATCTAGTGTGTCTATCTCAGCTGACTTATAAACTGGCTAAGTGCACTCACTGCATAGCAATTTTTTTGTCTAGTGCTAACCAGATACATCAGTTATCCAAACAACTTTCTATATAGGGTCGAATCAATTTCATCATAATCAGAAGAAGACACACTTAGTTTCTTCAGATTCGTCATCATTAGTGTAGTCACGGGCTTCAAGTTCAGTATCTCAAACTTCTTGAATATATCAACTGTGTACTTCCCCTATCTCAGGAAGATCTCATCAGTTCTTTGCCACACCTCCAGTCCCAAGAAGTAGCACATCATACCAAGGTCCTTCATCTCAAACTTAGAGGCCAATGCATAATTACATTCAACAATAAGGCTCTCTGTATCAGTGAGGAATAAATCATCAATGTAGAGGACCAAAATCAGGGACTCACCATTAACATTCTTGTAGTACAGGTTGGAATTGACAACACTTTTCTTCAAGCCCAAAACATCATCAGGTGTCTATCAATCCTTTCATACCAAGATCGAGGTGGTTTCTTGATTCCATACAAGGCCATATTCAACCTGCGCACATGAGACTCCTTCTCATGTATCACAAAACCATCGAGTTGCTTGATTGATACTTCTTCCTCAATCTCTCCATTGAGAAAGGTTCTCTTTACATCCATCTGATGTACTCTCTAACCCATGGATGTTGTAGGGGAAATAATCATCTGGATAGAAGTGTATCGAGCAACAAGAGAAAATGTCTCCTCATAATCTATTCCCTCCGCCTGAGAGAATCCTCTAGCAACAAATATCATTTTGTGCCTCTCGATGATCCCATCAACTGTGTGTTTGATCTTATAGATCCACTTGGAAGTCTCTACAGACTTTCCCTCTAGGACTTTGTAACTACTAAAAACTAAGAATGAGAGTAACTTCTCTACTCTATCAACAACTGTTCTCCTATGGGGATGCTCTATGTAGAGCTGGCTCCTCTACTCTCTCTCTACAATTTCTTCCTATGCAACTGCACTATATGGAATTGAGAGTGTCTCAATAACTTCTCCCTCTGGAGCTAGAGGTGACTGCTTCTTTGTCTCTAATCCCTCTAAAACTGAAGGTATCTCTTCCTCCTTCTCTAGAGGTAACTCAATCTCTACTCTCTCTGTATGTAGTACCGCCTTCCTCTCTCAGAGTGCCTATACATACACTGGAACTGCTTCCATGCCTGCTCCCTCAAGATCTCATGGCTCAAATCATGTATCAAGATTGCTATAACTTCTCTCTCTGAGTCTCATAATGTATATTCCTCCATCACAGGGTCCATCACCATTTCTTGCATTCATGGTTACTGAAAATGTGTCTTCTATTTGGCATGGTCATGTCCTAGGGGGTACATTGCTCCTAAAGACTACCTATCTCTGAGCATCATTTATGGTGATGTCACTCCATAACATCATGTTTGGAAGGTCTTGTCCTGCTTGTTTGATTCTTTGCAAGAGATAGATGATTCCCCTTGAGTATTGACTTCAAAATAGATCACACTACCTGCCATGTGATCTCAGTGTCCACTGGCTCAACTACAATAAGACATCTTTCACACTCTTGTAACAGGAAAAAAGGTCCTTCAAAGAAATAAGGGTTCTCGTATTAGGAACCACTGCTTTGAGTGTTACACATTGTAGCTTGTTGGATATTATGATGCATATTGGGTAGGCTATATGGATGAATGCAAGCCAATATCAAAGATAATGCTTCATGTTGGTTGTGGTGTAATGTTTTTCCACAAAGAATATATGTGCTTCAGGAGATTGTTGATGGATATTCCGATCTCACGAATTGACTCCACAATATCAAGAGGTGATAGAGAAAGGAATACTGTACCGATAAAATATTTGAGAATTACTGCAAATACCACGCAAATAGAATAACCTTATCCTTGCACTCGCAGGCCGATTGAGGACGACAATGTACAGTCCCATATTTTTGATACGGGTTCAATGATTAGAGATGCATTGACCATGATTTAAAAATGTTACAGTTCACTGTAACATATTCTATTGTGTAACAATTACTTTGTGCACAGTCAAGAGGTGGGTTATAGCCACTACTCAAAACATATCACTTATAATATTGACATCAATTTTGTTTTGTCTTCAACTGGGAAGAAGTGAAGCGATGTTTGTGGTATGGAACATCTGACAATTACCACTTGTGTATATTTGATACAGAGTGAGTTTAACTGTCTGGGCCCTCCTATTGGGGAGTGAGGCCCAGTCCTTGCATTTCTACTGCAGACATTGCGTTCACAATGACCATCAAGCAAAAAAACAATAGTCATTAACTTATTTGCAGCCATGATCGAGTAATTGCAAAGATTTTTGGTCCGTGCATTGCTTCACTGCGCTACTCTGATGATATTCTCGGTATCAATTACATTTTATAGTTGGTTCCACTTGAGGTAGCGGGTGGAATCAAATATTTCTTCCACTACTTCAACACTACGCTAATATAATATAATATATCTATCTATATCGATGCTCGCAATCATGTGTATTAGCATTAGCACAACCCATAACTGAAATATGCAATCGATAAATCATGTAAGGTATCTACTTTATGCGCTCTTGGATTGGAATTGGACACCTCCACTTCCCTCCCCATTAAGTGTGGCTTTGCTTCAAAATGATATTACTCTCAACATACTTACAGCCAAATACACAATTACACAAATCTCGATCTTGACTTGATTGACTGATTGAAGGCTAACAAAACCACTAAGTAAATATTATAGCGTTGCAACAACAAAAACCGGAACTTGGTTTAAATAATATCCCACAAAACTCAAGCTATCTCTCATTTTTATGGGCTCTCCATGAGGGAGTGAAGCTCAGTCCTACTCTGATACCATGTTGGTTTTCATGATATGATATGAGATATGATCGATGTATTATCACAATGATGAGTGTTCCATATATAGGTAACATAAGGTAACCATCCATGAAAGGATGCATCCCTTGAATAATCAATAACTATTTGTTATTATCATTTACTTATCATATAATATATATAATAATCAATAATAATTATATTATTAATTTTTATCTTTAGAGAATGTCTTCCCGATGTTGTCCAAACATCAACACGCGTCAGCCAACAATGTCAATTGTTGTACGACATCAAGCCCTTCAAAGACAAGGTATTTTGTGATGTTACTCCTCTCGAAGTTTGTGATGTTCTTTTGGGCTAACATTATTTATGGAAATGTCATGTTGTATATGAGTTTAGGCCTCGTAGTGTTATTATTACTTTGAACAAGAAATTGTACAGGATACCCGAGGCAGTCCCACCTAGTACTATTTCCTTGATCTTTGCTCAGAAATGCAATAAGGTCATCTTTCAGATGAGGAAGTTTTTCTTATTCGTGATTCCCTCTCAAAATAATTGAAAGATCATAGCCACATATAGGGTCTCTGCGGCCGACCTCTCCACACAACAGAAAGAAAGTATATAAGGCCATGGATGAATACTCAGATATCTTCTCCTCACCTATCAAGGTACCTCTGCACTACCAGGGAAAGCACCCCATCAATCTGACCCCCGACGCATCGCTGCCCAATGGGCCAGTCTATCATCGCTCTCTATTAGAGAATGAGAATATCAATTGACAGATCCAAGAACTGATCCACAAGAGTCACATTCGTTCCATATCATCACCTTGCAGGAGCCCAATCGTGCCGGTACAGAAGAAATATGGAACCTGGCGACTCAGCATTGATTACTGGGCTCTAAAAAAAATCACAGTCATAAACCAGTACCTGATTCCTCGAATTGACGACCTCCTTGATCAACTCACTGGGGCCAAATACTTCAGTAAGATTGATCGAAAGTCCGTCTACCACTAGGTCCCGATAGAACAGACAGATGTATGGAAAACTGCCTTCAAGTCAAAGGAAGGCCTTTTGGAATGGTTGGTCATGCCCTCTATTTTGACAAATTCTCCAGCCACTTTCATGAGGATGACGGATGATATCCTGCCACCATTCACCAATAATTTTGTAGTGGTGTATCTGGATGACATTCTCATTTACAACAAGACTTGGGCCGAACATTTGTAGCATATTCAATAGGTTATGCACACCCTGTGGCAGCACAAGCTATCTGCCAACTTGGAAAAATGCTCCTTTCGGCATGGATATGGTCCATTACCTGGGCTACATAATTGATCAGCATGGCATACATGTGGATCCATCCAAGATCCAAGTAATCCATGACTGGCCAACCCCAACCAAACTCATTGATATTCGAAGCTTCTTGAGCCTTGTTAATTTCTACCGGAGGTTCGTGTTGTGATTCTTCCATATTGCATGGGCCCTTAGCCAAATAACTAGGGGTGGTGGTAAGGAGAAATTTGCATGGGGCCAGACCCAAAGACAAGCATTTGACAATTTCAAGCAGTGCTTATGCATAGCCCCATTACTTTCACTACCAGACCTGCAACGACCCTTTGAGATCAAGACAGATGCTTCAAACTATGCGGTGGGCATCATTTTAACTCAGCACAACCACCCCGTGGCCTATCATAGTGATAAACTATTAGATGTTGTCTGTAAGTACCCTACTTATGACAAAGAAATGTACTCCATTGTGAAATCCTACTACCAGTGGATACATTGCATTCTTTGGAAGGAGACAATCATCCACATTGATCATAAGCCATTACAGTTCATGCAGACACAAGGGAAATTGCAGAATGATCGCCATCAAAAGTGGTCCACATACTTGCAACAATTCCACCTCAACATCAAGTATAAAACATGAAGCACCAATCGTGTCACTGATTTCCTCAGCAGACCGCAAGTTGTGGCACTCACCATAGTGCTAGACTCCTGCAACCATGAGACCTTTGGATGACCCAACTCTATAAGACAGACTCAGACTTCCCCACCACCTACCAAATGTTGGGTGCAAACGCAATTGTCAATAATTTTCATCTTCAGAATGAGTTGTTGTGTCGTCTGGGCCATATCTATGTTCCATAAAGAGAGCGAGTGAATATGATATGGGAATCCCACTACAATCGGGTGGAAGGACTCTTCGGCATCGAAAAGATAGTGGCGATGTTACAGAAACATTTCTACTGGCCAAAACTTCGATAGGATGTCATCAAGTTTATCGGGACCTGCACTGCTTGTGCTATTGCCAAACTAACCACTAAGAAATAGGGCATGTACACCCCTCTTCCTACTCCTGAAATGCCATGGGAATCCATCTCAATGGACAACATGTTGGTCCTCCCTTCCACCAAGCAGGGAAATGACTGTGTTTTTGTGGTTGTTGATCGCTTTTCTAAGATGGCGATTCTGGTTGCCTACAAGAAGAACATCATAGCAGAGGCCACTACCAAGCTCTTCTTTGAATGAGTCTGGGTACATTTTTGAATCCCACAAAACATTGTCTCAGATCAGGATAATCAATTTCTCATCACATTCTAGTCTATCCTCTAGTCACTGTTGGACACCAAGTTCACCAAATCCACGGCCTTCCACCCCCAAACAGATGGCCAAACCGAGGTCGTAAATTGAATGATTGTGCATATCCTTCACATGTATAATTCAAATCACCCTTGCACATGCATGAGATCCTTCCCTATGTCCAACATAGCTACAACTGAGCCCTGCACAGCTCAATCGACCATAGCCCCTTTCAGGTGGGGTTGGGATTCCAACCATTCGGTCCCATAGATGTTGCACTTCCCCTTGTGATCACCTCGACTGACTCATCTCCTTCTCCAACTGAAGCTGACAAAGACACCCGGTTCATTGAGTGGATCCAGCACATCCACCAATAGGTTCAATATATCCTACAGAAGTCCAATGACAAGTACAAGCAGCGCCATGATCAACATTGGGTGCCACATAAGTTTCAGGTGGGAGAAAACATTTGGTTTCACTTGCAGAAAGAACGCCTTACAAGACCCCATAGGAAACTTCTCCCACTCTGTTATGGGCCATACACCATCACCAAGGCTATGGTGGATAATTCTTTTGATCTCAACATTGCTCCTTTCCTTGGCCTGCACCCAGTGTTCAACGTGGATCTCCTTCACCCTTATTTCCCACCATTATTGGACAACTCAAATGTAGCAGACCAGTTGACACCAATAGAGCTCAACCCCAACTACATAAAATATGCATTCAGTGATCATATTTTGGATGCATAGATCAAGGGAACTCAACAACAAAGGATCCATCTTTATCGAGTCGTCAAAGAAGGGAAGCTCCTACACCAAGGCAAGTGGCTCACCCGGGGCCAAATTCAACGAAAATTTCCTCATATGATGGGGGAACTCAATGCAATGGATACCACTACTTCATAAGGAGGGATTATTTATCCATATGGATATCTATAGCCACCCACCTCTTCCAACTGGCTCAAAACAGTTTTTTGACAATTTTGGCAATTTACTATTTTTAGTAGTTTTAACTTCTGGGGCCATTTTGAGGGCCTAAATGAAGGATTTTTGAGATAGAGATTCTCAAAGTTATTCAAAAGGATTATTGAGCCCCCAAAATGAATCTTCTCTATGATACCTTTCCAATGGGCTATCATACGCCTAAAACGGAGATCATATGCCAACGTTACGACACCTGGAAGTTGATGTACTAACTTACCCAAACAGAGCCCACATGACTTTTGGTGCTTCATCTCCCAGGGTTAGGTTTTTGGATGTCTAGAGTTTTTAGAATTCCTGTTTATTGTAAAAATGTCTTGAGAGACTCATTGTAATCATCTTCTTGTGAATGAGCATAGCTTTCACATCTCTTCTCAGATATAATCCACCACCATTCCAACAAGCTTGTTTCGGTTGCATTTTACAGTTTCAGCATATTTCCTTATTGAATAGAAAACCAGTTTTAGTGTATCTCTGTTATTTTGTGTTAAGAACCTGTTAATAATATATAGTCATTTTGTTCTGCTCATAAAATATGGATCAGTGGTATCAGAGCAGTCTGGTCCTTGTTGTCTTAATGCATGTCCCCAACGAGGTCAGAGTATAAAGAGTTGGGTCTCGAGCTTGTTTCTCTTGAGGAAAAAAGATCTCGCACACACAAGCGATCTCTCATGGTAGGAGAAAATAAATATGATGGTATAGGGGATCCTTTTAAACTATTGATTGAGGAAGCCCTCACATAGAAAATGAATGAGATGATGGATAGTTTCGCGCAAATCCTTCGACGACTACCAATAGGCGATGCATCTTCTTCGAGAAGAGGCACCACCCCCTTCAAGATACAAATAAACTTCGATATTCCTATATTTGAAGGTCATATAGATGCAAATGTTGTAGAGAAGTGGATGAATCTAGTAGAAGGGTATTTTTTTGTCCATAACTTTTCGAATAGAAAAAAGATTACTTTTGCACTCCTCAAAGCCATTCCCCACATCAAAGATTGGTGGCAAACTTTCTGTGAGTAAAAGGAAATAGAGGAACCCTCACTATTTATAGTCACGACCACCTAGGATTCCTTTAGGGATGTTATTACAGAACAATAATGACTTGTCAAAAGTTACGACGACTTATATACCAAATGGACCACACTGCGAAAAGAAAGAGACCAAGTAGTGCCAGATTTCACGAATATCTTTCATACCTTGCACACCAACCTAGGTATCAAAGATTCAGAGAGACATATGTTGCACAAGTATTGTGGCATTCTGCATAGATACATCCAGACCAAAATGGAATTTTTGGACATCTCATCCTTGGGCACAGCCTACCGATATGTCGTCAAAATCGATCAAAAGCTCAAACAAAATACATGGAAATTTGGGCCTAGGAACCCCTCACAACAAATGCCAGGAAAGGGCAGCCCTAACCCACAGAACAAAGGATAGAGAAAATATGGATAGTATCTGGACAACTAGTCTAAGCCACAAGCAAAGAAGGACACCAGAAAGATAAAGAAAGATACCAGGAAGTGGTGCGGCTTTCATAAGAGCCCTTGGCATAACATTGTTGACTGTCGCTCAAAGCAATCACTGGTGGCCGAAGTGAAAGCCTCTGAATTAGATGTGGGTTTAGACTCTGAGCCAGAACTAGAAAGGGGAATATGGATCATTGATGCAGAACCCAATGCCACCGTTACTACCACCAAGCTCCAGCCTAGTGAACCAAATGAGCCAGAAGAAGGAGAACGCCTCTTCCATTCACAGATGTGGGTAAAAGGCACCCCACTGTACTTCATCATGGATAGCGATAGACAAAACAACCTCATATCAGCAGAGGTCGTCAAGCGGCTGTCCCTTCTGAAAACACCTCACCCACAACCCTACACCATTGTATGGCTCTTCCAAGGAAGCGATCTCTGCATCAGCCAACAGTGTCGATTGTAGTATGTTATCAAGCTCTTCAAAGACAAGGTATTGTGTGATGTTTCTCCTCTCGAAGTTTGTGATGTTCTTTTGGTCCAACCTTATTTATGGAAACTTCATGTTTTTTATGAGTCTAGGCCTCGTAGTGATATTATTACTTTGAATAGGAAATTGTATAGGATACTCGAGATAGTCCCACCTAGTACTATTGCCTTGATCTCTTCTAAGCAATGCAAGAAGGTCATATCTCATATGACGAATTTTTTCTTCTTCGTGATTCTCTCTCAGAATAAGAGAAATATCATAGCCACATATAGGGTCTCTGCGGCCGACTCTCCACACAACAAAAACAAGTAGATAAGGTCGTGGAAGAATACTCAGATATCTTCTCCTCACCTACCAGGGTACCTCTGCATTG
Source organism: Picea engelmannii (assembly GCA_009831015.1). Classification (NCBI taxonomy): domain Eukaryota; kingdom Viridiplantae; phylum Streptophyta; class Pinopsida; order Pinales; family Pinaceae; genus Picea; species Picea engelmannii. Next base: position 324,831 of record ML778464.1, read on the forward strand.
TCAGGTCAAGCACCCCATCGATATGAACCCCGACGCACCACTGCCCAATGGGCCATTCTATCATCCCTCTCTGTTAGAGAATGAGGATATCAAGTGAAAGATCCAAGAACTTCTCCACAAGGGGCACATACATCCCATCTCATCACCTTGCGGGAGCCCAATCGTGTCGGTACAGAAGAAATATGGAACCTGGCGACTCCGCATTGATGATCGGGCTCTAAATAAAATCACAGTCAGAAACTGGTACCCAATTCCCCAGATTGATGACCTCCTTTATCAACTCACGGGGACCAAATACTTCAGTAAGATTGATCTGAAGTCTGGCTACCACCAGGTCTTGATAGAATAGACAGATGTATGGAAAACTACCTTCAAGTCAAAGAAAGGCCTTTTTTAATGGTTATTCATGCCCTTTGGTTTGACAAATTCTCCAGCCATTTTCATGAGGATGATGGACGATATACTGCGACCATTCATCAATAATTTTGTATTGGTGTATCTGGATGACATTCTCATTTACAAAAAGACTTGGGTCGAACATTTGCAGCATATTCAACAGGTTCTGCACACCCTGCGGCAGCACAAGCTATATTCCAACTTGGACAAATTCTCCTTCGGCATGGAAAGGGTCCATTACCTAGGCTACATAATTGATCAGCATGGTGTACATGTGGATCCAGCCAAGATCAAAGTAATCTGTGACTAGCCAGCCCCAACCACACTCGCTGAGATTCGGAGCTTCTTGGGCCTTTCCAATTTCTACCGCTGGTTTGTTTTGGGATTCTCCCATATTTCATGGGCCCTTAGCAAAATAACCAGGGGTATTGGTAAGGATAATTTGCGTGGGGACGGTCCCAACAACAAGCATTCGACGATTTGAAGCAGCGCTTGTGCTCAGCCCTAGTACTTTCACTACCAGTGTTAAGCCCTAAATATTGGCTCATTACCCCTTAATTGGGGCATATTACATTAGTAATTTTATTTTATTTATGTCAGATTTATTCCATTAGTTGTAATTATACCTCCTATTCTCCTATAAATACCAAGGAGACATTTTAATTTGGAATCATCTTGTACTTGAACATTTTATGTGGGCTAAAAGGAGGTTTCCCACTTGAAGAGGCTTATTCTCTGAAATTATCTCTTTTTCAAGGCGTTGAGTACTTATTTTGAGGTTTTTCTATGCTATATTGATATTTGGTTCTTAACATATGGTATCAGAGCTCAAGGTCTTGGGGTTTCGCTGCTGCATCTGAGACACCTTGGAATTTTCATTATAAATTGTTTTCTACAATGTTTCAGAAGGCATGGCTTGGAGGATATTTAGTAGATGGATCAAGGTATGTTGGGTAAAAAAATTATCTCCTAAGGCCTTATACTTTCAGAGATACAACCTATGCAATATAGGGTTCTGGAATCATCCTGAATTGAGTCATTGCGGAATTTTCGCTATAATTTTTTTTTTGTAACATTTCAAACCCTGAATTAGTAGGATATTCACATATATTAGTAAGGTAGTTGTGGTAAAACTTTCATCTTCTTGTTCATATTACATTTGTATATACACCCTGTGGAAGATAGGGTATCTGACTAGTCCTATTGACTAGTCTCAATAAGATGTTCCAGGTAAAACAATCATAACTTCTTCCTAGAGTATTCAAATTGAGTGAGATTGGTTGCATTGGATAGTGGACAGTATGTCGTATGTTTGGTACGCGTTTCATAATTTTATATCAATTATTTTGTACGGGGAATGCTAGACAAGTGAGATCTCCTGGAAAGGCCAAAAATCAGCAAGTTGTGGGGAAGTTACCGTAAATTCTACTTGGCACATCCAATTTTTATCATACCTATGGAATTGAAGAGAAGGAATATCAGAGACCTACAAAAAATAAAATTTCATACTCAGAAAGGTCAAAATTTTGGAGATACAATAAAAGGAAGATGGTCTAACAGAACCACCTCAAAATCAAGGTTTAAAGTGATACTTGACCAAAATGCCACCAAAAAGGGAAACTTCTACACCAAATAAGCCTCCAGACAATCCTACTTGGACACTTGATGAAGGTGAAGAAATCTGTAGGGACATAAATGATTTACAAAAGAAGATAGTAACAAAATATGAACTACAAGAGATGATGGATTCAACGGAAGCTAAGTTTGAGGCAATAAATACTATGATGGATTCTTTAAAAGGGGAGATCATGGAAGGATTGAAAAATTTCCTAATAGAGAGGACACCTGAAAGTGAAAATGTATCCCATGAAATTCATGATGAGGACACAAGGAAGGTGAATCAATAATGGAGAAACTCCAACTTTGGGTTGAAGACTAACCACGTTCCTAAGATCGATATGAGGAAGTTTGAAGGAAAAAACCCAATTGCATGGATACTTCAGATGGAGCAATTATTTGATCTACATAATGTGCCACATACACAAAAGGTACGAATTGCTTCTTTATATTTAGAACCCAATCAATTTGTATGGTATCGATGGCTTTGTTCTCACAAATCACTCATCACTTGGACAATTTTCATGGAAGAAATGATAGCACACTATGAGGATACAAGGAGAAATACCTTCTT
>ML778464.1:343078-400103 GCA_009831015.1 Picea engelmannii
GAAGATCCTTCTAGAAGCGGAAGCTTCTATTAGGTCTTCTTACATTCGCCTTATTCTATTTTATTGAAAGGTCTTATTAATATTGACCTTTATTACATCCGAATACATTAATCTACCTATGTGCGGGTTAGGACCTTAACAGAAGCCCAATAATGTTGGTACAGAAGAAAGATAGAACCTGGTGACTCTGCATTGATTTCCATGCTATGAATAAAATCACAATCAGAAATCGGTACCTGGTTCCCCGAATTGAAGACCTCATTGATCAACTCACGGGGGCCAAATACTTCAGTAAGATTGATCTAAAGTTTGGCTACCACCGGGTCCTGATAGAACAAACAGATGTATGGAAAACTGCCTTCAAGTCAAATGAAGGCCTTTTTGAATGGTTGGTCATGCCCTTTGGTTTGAAAAATGATCCAGCCACTTTCATGAGGATGATGGATGATATCCTGTGACCATTCACCAAATTTAATAGTGGTGTATCTGGATGAAATTCTCATTTACATCAAGACTTGGGCCAAACATTTGCAACATATTCAGCAGGTTTTGCACACCTTGCGGTAGCACAAGCTATATGCCAACTTGGAAAAATGCTCCTTCGTCATGGATAGGGTCCATTACCTGGGCTACATAATTGATCAGCATGGCATACATGTGGATCCAACCAAGATCCAATTAATCTGTGATTGTCCAGCCCCAACCACACTCACTGAGATTCATAGCTTCTTGGGCCTTGCCAATTTCTACCGCAGGTTCATGTTGAGATTCTCCCATATTGCATGGGCCCTTAGGTAAATAACCAGGGGTGGTGGTAAGGCACAATTTTCATGGGGAAGGTCCAAAAAATAAGTGTTTGATGATTTGAAGAAGATCTTGTGCTCAGCCCCAGTACTTTCACTACCATACCTGCAACATCCCTTTGAGATTGAGACAGATGCTTTAGACTATGCAGTGGGCACCATTCTCACTCAGCACGACTACCCCATGGCCTATCATAGTGAGACACTATCATATGTTGTCTGTAAGTACCCTACTTATGACAAAGAAATGTACTCCATTATGAAAGCATGTCGCCAGTGGAGACATTACATTCTTGGGAAGGAGACAATCATCCACACTGATCATAATCCACTGCAATTCATCTAGACACAAGGTAAATTGTAGAATGATCACCATCAAAAGTGGTCCACATACTTGCATCAATTCCACATCAATTATAAAATAGGAAGCACCAATCATTTCTTTGATTGCATCAGTAGACCGCCAGTCATGACACTCACCACGGTGCTAGACTCCTACGACCATGAGACCTTTGGATGGCCCCAAATCTATGAGACAGACCTGGACTTCGCCACCACCTACCAAATGTTGGGTGCAAACAAAGTTGTTGATAATTTCCATCTTCAGGATGGGTTGTTGTGTCGTCTGGGCCATATCTGTGTTCCATCAAGTGAGCGAGTGAAGCTAATGTGGGAAGCCCACTACAGTCGGGTGGAAGGACACTTCGTCGTCTAAAAGACAGTGGCAATGCTACAAAAAAAATTTTGCTACCTGAAACTTCGACAAGAGGTCAGCAAGTATATCAGGTCCTGCACTGCCTGTGCTATTTCCAAACCGACCACTAAGAAATAGGGCATGTACACCCCTCTTCCTACTCCTGAAAGGCCATGGGAATCCATCTCAATGGACTACATGTCAGGCCTCCCATCCACCAAGCGGGGAAATGACTTTATTTTTGTGGTTGTTGATCGCTTTTCTAAGATGGCGATTCTGGTTGCCTGCAAGAATAACATCATAGCAAAGGCCACTGCCAAGCTCTTATTTGAATGAGTCTGGGTACATTTTGGAATCCAACAAACCATTGTCTCATATTGGGATAGTTGATTTCTCAGCACATTTTGGTCAAGGCTCTGGTCACTGCTGGACACCAAGCTCACCAAATCCACAGCCTTCCACCCCCAGATAGATGGCCAAACTGAGGTTGTAAATCTAATGATTGTGCTTATCCTTGGCATGTATAATTAAAAGAACCCTCACACATGGGATGATAGCCTTCCCTATGTCCAACATAGCTACAACTGAGCCCTGCACAACTCAACTAGCCATAGCCCCTTTCAGGTGGGGTTGGGATTCCAACCATTGGGTCCCATAGATGTTTCACTTCCCCTTGAGGTCACCTTGACTGAATCATCTTTTGCTCCAATTGAAGCTAAAAAAGCCACCCAGTTCATTGAGAGAATCCAACACATCCACCAATAGGTTCAGGATTTCCTACAGAAGTCCAATGACAAGTACAAGCAGTGCCATGATCAACATTAGGTGCCACATAAGTTTCAGGTGGGAGACAAAGTTTGGTTGCACTTGCAAAAATAATTCCTTATAGGACCCCATCGGAAGCTTCGCCCACTCCTTTATGGGCCATACACCATCACCAAGGCCATGGGGGATAATTATTTTGAGCTCAAAATTCATCCTTTCCTTGGCCTGCACCCAATGTTCAATGTGGATCTCCTTCGCCCTTATTTCCCACCATTATTGGACACCTCAGATGTAGCAGAGAAGATGACACCAATAGATCTCAACACCGACTGCATACAATAGGAATCCATTGGTCAGATTGTGGACACATAGAATAAGGGCACTCGACATCAAAGGATCAAGCTTTATGGAGTCGTCAAAGCAGGGCAGCTCCTGCACCAAGGCAAGTGGCTCACCCGGGGCCAAATTCAATAGAAAATTCCTCATCTGATGGGGAAACTCAATGCAATGGAGACCATTGATTCCTAAGGAGGGAGGATTGATGCAGGTGGATATCCGTGGCCACCCACCTCTTCCAACTGGCTCAAAACAGTTTTCTGACAATTTTGGCAATTTACTATGTTGAGCAGTTTTACTTTCCAGGGCCATTTTGAGGGCCTAAATGAAGGTTTTTCAAGATAGATCTTCTCAAAGCTAGACAAAGGCATGATTGATCCCCCAAAATGAATTTCCTCAATGATACCTTTCCAATGGGCTATCATATGCCTAAAACAAAGATCATATGCAAAAGTTACGACCCCGGGAAGTTGATGTACTAACTTACCCAAACGGGGCCCACATGACTTTTGGTGCTTCATCTCCTAGGGTTAGGTTTTTTCATGTCTAGGGTTTTTGGCATTCCTGTTTATTGTAAAATTTCCTTGAGAGCCTCATTGTAATCATCTTCTTACAAATGAGCGCAGTTGTCACATCTCTTCTCTAAGATAATCCTCCACCATTCCAGCAAGCTTGTTTCCGCTGCGTTTTACAGTTTCTGCTTATTTCTTTATTGAATAGAAAACCAGTTTTACTATATCTTTGTTATTTTGTGTTAAGCACCTTTAATAATCTATAGTCATTTCATTCTGCTCATAAAATCTGGATCACTTATTGTATATTTATTTTTCATATTTGTACTTTTACATTTGTTTATTCACATATTTTCATAAATTCATTTTGCAAGTACACTTTTTTACTTTGTTTTAGTTTATTTCATAAAAAATACACAAAATTTTATTATTTATAAAATAGCATCAAATCCAAGAATCATATTTCTTGAGATCTAATTGAGATTTTTGACAGGCCATAAACTTGTTGATTATTTGGGTTGGTTGTCATTGATGTCAACCCTTGAAGAAATTCTGGTAGCGATTTTCGGTAGCACAAAGGTTTGGGTAATGGACCTGTTGAGCACTCAACAAACCCTAAAAGTCTATGTAATATCTCACTTTTTGGGTACCACTTGATCTTTTGGCATTGTCTGATATGAAAAATGTGTCATTTGCGTATCTCTTTTGTTTCTCATTAAGTCTTTAAAAGATTGCTTGGACATGTGAAAATAATTAACTTAAAAGACGAATATCTAAATTAGAGAAATGACAGTCAAAGTTTTCCTGGACGTGCTTAAGGATTTCAGCATCGGGAAGGATTAAGCGAGAAAAAAGCACTAGAGATAATCAAAGTTGTTGAGACCCAATCTTCATCAACGTCGACAGACGCAAAATTTCTTTTGCGACAAGCACCACTAAGAATATCATCCATGACCGATTAATTCGGCATCGACGAAAGGTTAGAGAATAAGCATTGAATAAAAAATGAAATAATAATCGCCGACCTCCGAGACATTTTCGAGGTCGGGAGTTTCTAATTACGATAACCCCCGAAGAAACTACGCATTGATTTTTGAATGTCGATCCTCGATACTCACCTGGCATCGACAGTCACAATAGCTAGATCAATTTAGCGTGATCAACGTAAATGAAGCACCGAATGAAACCCTTACCCACGAGCTGAGTTCTAGTTTTTCTTTAATAAGCTTCGAGTTCAACCGTTACCCATAAGTTAAGTTCCCCACCATTAGTGCCCAGTATCTCGAGTTGATTCGGTGTTAGAAGTTTTCTCAGGAGGATACCGGCGGAAAAATGCATAAGGATACCACCGATTCTCGATCTACCCACTAAGAAGACGATGCAATGGGACATTTTGGCTATGAGATACACTAGATATGATGCATTTAAAGGTTAATTATTTCCATAATCTCACACTAATTTCTAATTCGTGCATGAATCAAAGGACCATTGGAACCTGCCAATACAATGCATTTTTCCCCCCGCGCCTCCACCATCAACCCACGTAGAATTTATGTGCAGAATTTCGGCGGTAGATATTTTTGAATTTCACCAATTACTCATATTAACTGGTTGATACGACTGGTAGGATATCTCCTGTTATATTCTCTAATTCATTGAAAATAGGATTATTCTATGCACAAAGGAATCCGGATCATCCAAAGGAGAAAAACAAGCAGTCCGGGGATAACTTCCAAGGTCCAGTGAGTATATAAAAAATAGTTTAGCAAGTGTTATAGGTATCTATTGGTCTATGGATGTGTTATGCTTTATTTCATATGCTTTATCCAATGTCACCCTGCACACCTACCTGGAGATTGTTTCTGGTTCTAGGAACGATGCCTCCGAAGAAACACACCACCAGGAAATCTTTGAGATCTCCAAACCTACAGGAACTAGAGGTGGGAGAAGGTTCCTCCCCAGTGGTGGCGAGACAATTGGAATTCTCTCCAAAATCGATGCTCGTCATCAAAACCGCCACCAAGAAAGATTTTGATCAACCCCTGGCCTTTGGAGACACAAAGGCGAACATTGGGACCAAGACAATATTCCCACATTGGGAATAATTTTTCAAGAATATTAAGAGGAAAGAAATCCCAGAATATACTCTTCACAGTGATCTTGATATGATAAGACTCGACGATAAAGTCCTCTTGAATGTCTAAAAGGCATATCTACACATGGTGGCAAGAAGGAATCCAGTATTTCCCTACATTGAAGTCTTGAAATGGCTTATTGATCACACTAACACACAAAAATGTTTGATTAACGATGACAATGACAGTTGTGTCGGGGTTTTCCTTCCATTAGAAGTGCAGAATTATTACAAGCTCAAAGAGACGGAAGAGAGGTTGAATAATGATTTTGTTTTGAGCTTCTATGAGAAGAACGATAAAAGTAAGGCGATGGCTTCCTGGTACGCAACGGCCAACCTTAGAGAACCTTACATATATCTAATGTCTCTCCTCTACAAATTGCATGGGGAAAGCGACTACTCTAGGTTTTCAGAAGATTGGATGCCTCTAGCATATACCGTAGCCATTTATGGAATAGGTTTTAACTGGGGTGCAATCATCTCCAAACAAATGAGCACCTGCATCCGGCAAGATCAGATGTCGAAAGAAGGATAAACCCAGACCTTTTACATGGCATCTTATGTTCTGGACATCGTCTGTGCCAGAAATGCTTTCATTGGAATGAACTTAATCTAGCATACCTCAGCTCTCTCGGTCCATGTTTATTTCAACATCTTGTGGGAGAACAAGTGCAAGAAATTGTACCCTCTCACCTGCGACCATTTTCTCGCACATATTCATATGTTTTTGTTCAAGAAATAATTCCCAAGGATGTCGGATGAAACCAAAAATATTATATTGAAGGTGGGCCACTGGTATCTAGATGAGCGTGATACCTACATAAGGGTTTTTGGCACCACCAGAGAACCTCATTTTCTACCTGTATATGTCCCTGATCGACTAATAGTAGGAGAAATATGTTATCAGAGCATCCTTCAAGGTTACAATGCTACTTTGGTAAAGGATAAGAAGTGGGCCTTCATACCCTATGGGTTCCATATTGGTTTCTACATGGTGAAGGACACTGCGTAGGACAAGAAAGAAGGGCTAAAATTGGAGTTTTGATTCCAGACTAGCCACTTTCATAAGCACGACCCCAAGGGCTTGGTCCTGAAGCATGCACATTAGGTATCATCTTGCTATCCATATGCCCACAATAGGTTTGAGGATGAAATCTTCACCGAAAATGCTCAAGACTGGGAAGAGGTGATGGAGAGGATGGTTGACCCCAAGGCAACCAAATTCAAGCCTATGAGTTGGGATGAGAAAGAAAAAATGCTAGAACAAATAGTTCAAGAGACCATCAATACAAGAGAAGAATTATATCAGTCAGAGCAATGGGATCTCCCCAGGTAGCTCTGATACAAACTAGGAATTTCTCTAAAGTTCAAGATATACAGGGGATGGGGGCTCTCATGTATCAACATGCCCAGTTGTTAATGAATTGGATGTAGGATAACCCAGACCTCATCATAGTGCCAAAGCTTCCAACTGAAAACCCAGAAGAAATCCTAGCGGGGGCGAGCAGCCCCGATTCCATAAACCCTGGTAATAACAATAGGTCTAATAACCCTGATTCCAAAAGTCCACTGACCAGATTTCAAGCAGGTGTGATGATTCAACCAGAGGTGGTTCGAGTATCAGTGGGAGAAATCGTGCCTAATCCTTTGAGTGAGTTCATAAATATATATAGCGATGATGAGAGCCTAGAGACATCTCTCGGGACACCTATGCAGATCCAAGAAGAAAAGGGACCTAAGAAGGATGCTTTTCCTAATCATGAGTTCCAGGTCCAAGAAATCCCACAAAAGAAAAAAGAAATCGAAAATGTTCCCAACACAAATAACCCCAAAGTGCCAGAGACCCGAGTTGACAACTTGAAGCGTAAGTCAAAATAGGACGAGCCAAAAGGAGGATCCCCACAAAAGGAAGTCGGCGATTCAACTGCCCATGAGCAAGTGAGTATCAAGTCTTTCCCGACATCTCCATTTTGCTTGATACTCAGATCCCCAATAAGCAACAGGCATAGGTCGAGCCCTCGGAGTATAATGAGAAACTTCAAGACCATGGTCTAGAACAGGTATACACCACTGGAAATCTGGGAAACACACTCACATGGGGTGATCAGCAGAACACCGAACCGGTGGACGAGGTGGCTGACATCTATGTGATCTCCTATGATCGAAATAAGAGGGTCATCATCCAAAGAACCATGAATAAAAGGAGAATCGTGTTGGATTGCTTCGTCCTCATCACCACAGAGGAGGATTTGATAAACACAGAAAATGCCAGAACATCCGAACTCATCGGTGCGGGGATGGTAATTTCAGACGCCACCCTAGACAGAGCTAAATGGGATGAAAAAGAGTTGGTCATCACCCTGAAGGATCTAGAACATTTTCACCACTTGGCTGAATACTATAAGGGCACCACTCAGACCACAGTTTATCTAAGAAAAGAGTTTGAAGTGGCTTACAACAGGTTTACACACGAGTGGCACATTTTCACAACAAAGATAGACGAGCTCTAGGAAGATACTCTCATGGAACTTGCAACCTGCAAGGATGTGGACCGATGGCATGAAAGGGAACAACAAGCTGTAGAAATACTCGAATACATTGATGTAGTATAGGAAGGCCAAGAGAAAGAATAACACGGCATCTGAGTGTTGGGAAAAATCATTCTTGATTGTATGAAGTGATTGGCTGAATACTAGGCTAAGATGTCCTAGGAACTACATAAGGAAATTCAAAAGAAATGGGAAAAATGCGAGAAGCATTGGGGTAAAATCAACGAAGTAATGAAGGATATAGGACTCCCCAAGTTTGGTGACCCCGACAGCTTCATCGACTTATGCAACATAATTGGATCACATGCCAATCAGGATTCACTATGGGCCAAAGAGCTATCCAAGGTGAACGATATGTTGCCAGGACAAGTGAAAAGATTTACGGAACATTCGATGAAGGATGAAACCGAGCTATAGCAGTTAAACACCAGTCTAGTGAGGTATCAAGTGCATGCGGTGGAGATCATAGGACTCTACGTGGCTCCGATGGAGCAGCACAAGTTCCCATGGGCCCAAACCTATGAAGATTTGTTTATCAGTTGGTCTGAGTACAAGAAAAATCATCCTTTCAAAGAACTATCTTAAGCTGACTGATAAAGAAACTGTTAGAATATGGTGCCACGTGGTGTATTTTTCTTTTATTAAACTACACTTAGTCGTTGTTTTCAGTTGAACTTTAGGTTATAAATAAATACATCAACCAATTAGTTAGAGGTCGATGGTTGTGGCAAGAACTCTTTATTTCTAGTTGTTAATAATTATTTTGAAGCTGCTTTGAATTGAGAAGTCCTTCTGGACCAAAGATAAGTTATTTTCATCAACTACATGTGTGATTGGACGTGGAGAAAAATGATTTCCTATCATGTTTCATGAATGATGTTGTAATGAGTAAGAGCAATTATTTCTGTTTTCAAGTTATCTGGTGCAATGTTTTTTTGTTCTTTTCTTTAATGATGAAGATGAATCGTTGTGTTATTATGTGATGAATGGTTTTGGTAGATGAATTATTTTTCTTGCCATTACCTCATTGCATGTGTGTTTTATTTCTAGTATTTAGTATCTCGGGAAGTAATTGGATGCTCACATGGTTAATGTATTAGTACTAGGCCCATGGTATAAAACTGTTGTCTGCATGCTTAAGAAATGGGTTATCCCAAGTTCAAACTCTTCCCATTAGTTAAGCTTAATTCCATTTTTGTTTCCAAGTTGGTTTATACCAGATTGAATCTCATATCGGTCCCACTGAAGAGAAAATATACAAAAAGAATGGTCCAAACTAAAGGAAGAGCCTTCACAAGAAAACATAAAGCCCATCGATAATTTGGTTGGATCGCAAGATCTGGAGAACCATTCCACTATTAAATGTTGCAGAGTCTAATTAGGCCACGGTGGTAGGTTTGGTTCCTACTTTTGAATCAATAGATTTAAAGCCCATCAACAGAATTGGAGCTAGAAGGAGGGTCTGAGAGTGAATGGCTAGATATGTATTCTACAAAGTATTTCAAACAGCCTATAGATTCAAAACATGCCACATGCATGGATAGTCATTTCCAAGACAGCCCACACATGTTGAGTACTCCTAAAATGAGTAACTCACCCCAGCCCAAGGAAGAACCTTTTCACCCTAAAATACCTTACGCTCTTCCTCACAAGGAAGTAAATCAATTCAGAAGAATCATAAGAGCCTATGCCCAATAGATCGGTACATTGTCCTTAGCTCCCATACTCCCTCAAAGAAAACAACAAATAAGACCAGTGGTTAGTACTCTCGATGAGTTTTTCGTACACTCGGTAGAAGACTTAATATATTTTTCAATCACCGAAATCGAAGAACCTCTTGATTTGATACCTGAAATGCCAACCGGGGACATCTCTGAACCAGATGATTTTTTGAAAGAGGAGGTTTTAGCTCAAAGTCTGAAGATATGGAAGGAAACAATGACCATAATGATTAAATGGGGAACCCACCTCTAAAAAATCAACCCTAGTTAGCCAAAGACGCTTTGGCCCTCCCAGGACCAGTTCATAACCGTCCTCGTCATCCAGAGAAGTTGCTTCCTAAATTCGATCCTGAAACATATGGATTGCCTGAAGATCATATCAAGAAATTTATAATAGTGATCAGGCTTATGAACATCCAACATGAAGATTTAGTATGAAGAATTTCCCCCTATATGTTTGAAAATCCAGCTTCCACGTGGTACTTCAATATACCAGTAGGATATATAACTAGTTGGACAAAGTTCCAGAAAGATTTTCTAGACAAATTTATCGAAGAAACTACTATGGGAGCTCTGATGGTCGAGTTGTTCGCCACCACCATGAGTTTGAAAGAAAGGGTCAAGGACTTCAATCAAAGATTCACATCCATCTTGAACAAGTTCCAGCTCGAAGCTAACCCAACTCAGGAACTGCAAATCAAAGTTTATGCTAATGCTCTCCCAGCTTCTATTTCCATGTTCTTAAAAAGGGTTGCTAAATGAACCCTAGCTAAGAATTTTGAAGAAACCAAAACGATAGAAATCCAGATGAAAGGGTGTAAAGAAGGCTAGTTTTTGTTAGTTAAGAAAGAATCTCAACCTCCTCCCAGGAGAGGACTCCTTTTGACTAGACCACCGGAGAAACAAGTAGAATAGACTCTCGACAAGGGTAATGGAGACATAGAAAATCTACAATGCATGGTTAAAAATTATCAAACGAGATCATAGATATTAAGAGAAATGCAGGGGAAGGAAACCAAGTCCAAAGGACCTATAAGCCTTTCTTTAAAAGGATATCTTCATTCAAGGTGATTGAACCTCTCCCAACTAACTTAAATATCGATCTAGGGAATGTAGCATATGATTCTTTCTATATGTATCACCAGGAAAACCATTTCGAAAGAGATTTCCCTCAATGGGTGCATGCCATGAATTTGATGTCCAATCATTTTCTAGACAAAGTCTCCTTGACTGAACAATTGAGCATTTTAGTTATGAATATTCTCGACCAAGAAGAGGTTGATCCACCACAAGATAAAACCATGTTGATATGGGATCTCGACCTGACCATGCCCTCTGACGACCTGTTTGAGTCTCAAGAACCACCCGTCGAGGTATCGGTGGTGCAGACACGCAGTAAAGGTTGACTTGTCTCAAAAGACATCGTTTCTACTCAAACTTCGAGAAATAATACAACCCTCGATTTCCCGAAAACACCTTTTGCTACCAATAAGAAACCTATAAGCATCCATACCCGAGAATCTCCCAAACTTGATTACAACGTAGTTGAGGATTTGAAGAAGTTAAGGGATAAAATACCAGTCATGGACATGTACATGATCCCTCAACAGAAGGAATTCCTGCTACAATCTTTGAACTTGGTAGAAGACTCTACGACTAGCAATGGTCAAGAAAGAAATCTAGCTTCCACAGACCCAGTGAATAAACCAACTGTGAATACATGTTCGGAAGATAAGAAAGGGAAGCCTTTTGTCCCTCCTTTCCTCTTAACGTTTGAAGTTTTCAACAAGAACCTCTATAATTGTTTGGTAGATTCAAGAGCATATTCCAACGTTATGCCCTTATCAATTTGTAGAAAATTAAATGTCATTCCTCTACAGAGAGACAAACATGTGATACATCTAGACAGGACCCAGGTCAAAGTCATGGGGGAACTCAGGGATGTAATGATCGGAATAGAGACACATCCTAAATTTGTACAAGTGATTGACATCATCGTGGTATACATCCCAGAGGCCTATGTGTTATTACTAAGTCGAGATTGGTCTGAGAAGTTAAATGGGTACTTTAGCACAGTCTGGGCACACCTTTGGCTACCATTGAAGGGATACAAGAATATGATCAGAATTGATAGGGAGAGATATCTGAAACATACAATCATTGATCTAGAAACCCTGAATGAACCCTTGTATACATATCTCCCCGTGTTGGGAAATTATTCCTGTCATTCCCACTTCAGAAAATTTTCCCCTCTCTTATCCGATGTCCCCCTCACTCAAAAATCTGAAATGGTTTTTCAAAATAAATCGCCGACACCAACAGAAGACACTGTCCTCTACCAATACCCTGTGTTAGAAGTTATAGAACAAGAGATAGGAAAAATAAAAATAAATAAGCAAGAAGAAGACAACAATTGTCATTCACAAATTTGGACCATATACTTTGATGGATCTAAATCGCAGGAGGGATCGGGGGCAGGGTGCATCCTCATTGATCCAAAAGGTAAGCATTATTTATTGTCCTGTAGACTAGAATTCGAATGCACCAATAACACCGTCGAGTATGAAGCTCTAGTACAAGGGTTGCAGAAAGCTCTTGAACGTCAAATAATTGAAATTTTTTGGGGACTCAGAGATTATCGTTAGACAAGTAAGGAATACTATACACTACAATTCCTCGTACCTGAATAATTATCAACAGGAGGTGCATAGGTTAATGTAGCATTTTGAAGATTTCAATATCACTGTGATCCCCAGAGAAAAGAACATCCTTGTTGATTCCCTGGCCACAGTGGCTTCAAGGTTGTTACCTCTAGAGGACTATGAAGCATCCCGGTTCATTGTGGAACTACTCTACAAACCATCAGTTCCTAACAATATCTCTAATTGGAATTCCTTTGAAGGAGATGAATAGATCATAAAATTCCTAACTAACCTAGACAATTTCAAAGATTTAGCCATTGACGATGATGTATTCCAGGAGCAAGCGATAGAAACTGATCCTCTAACAAGCCATCATATTGACAGATCAAAATCTCACATCATCCCGAAGGGGATAGATAATCTACAAAGTTAGTTTGACCTGAAAGAATTCTTTAGGGGGGCTAATAACACTAAGACCGATAGCTCATGTCCCCTGCACGAAACTATAAATCTTGAAACCCAGGAAAATCCAAAGAATGTGAATCTCAGCAAGACCATATCTAAAGAGGAAAGAAAGGCTTATATCAAATTGTTTAGACAATATCAATATGTCTTCGCATGGTCCTACCGAGACCTGAAAACCTGCGAAACCTAGATTATTAAATACACTATATCGTTGAAGCCTAAGGTGAAACCTTTCCAACAAAATCTCTGAAAGTATCACCCATCCCTGGAGCCTCTCATGTATAAATAATTAAAGAAACTTTTAGATGCCAAGATCATTTTCCAAGTCAAACATTCTACATGGGTAGCAAATCTGATTCCTGTAAGGAAAAATTCTGGAGAAATTTTCTTATGTGTAGATTTTAGAAATCTCAACAAAGCTTCGGAAAAGGACAATTACCCAGTCCCACCAATGGAGAAAATCCTACAGACTGTGTATGGCTCAGAGATCTTCTCCCTACTAGACGGTTTCTCAAGTTACAACCAAGTCCTGGTTTCGGAGGAGGATCATTTAAAAACTACCTTCCAAACCAAGTGGGGAACCTTCGCTTATAAACACATGCCTTTTGGGTTAATCAATGCAGGGGTGACCTTCCAAAGGGCCATGGACGTAGAATTTTGGGGACTAATCAACAAGTGTATGGTAGTGTATCTAGATGACATAACCTTGTATTCAAAGAACAAAGAAGAACACATCCAACACTTAACTCAAATTTTCAAAAGGTGTAGGAAATACGGTATATCCTTAAATCAAAGAAAACCATTTTCGGCGTCGAGGAAGGTAAGTTGTTAGGTCATATTATATCCCAAGCAGGTATTTGCATAGAACCAGAAAGGATTAAATCCATAGCTCAACTCCCATTGCCCCATAATAAGAAATCTATGTAATCCTTTTTTGGGCAAATCAATTTTGTGAGTAAATTCACTCCCGATTTTGCGGAAATCATCAAACCCTTACAAAATATGATTTTCAAATATTTTGAATTTAAATAAGATGATGAATGAAAGGATTCTTTCAGCTATATTAAAACTTCCATATCCTGGGCCCCTGTGCTACGAAGTCTTGATTTCAATAGGGATTTGTTCCTCTATACTTTCTCCTCCAACCAGTCGTTAGCTACAATATTGACTCAGAAGGATGACGACAACAATGAAGCTCTGGTGTCATTCATGATAACTAATCTCTAGGGAGGTGAGCCTAACTATCCTACTGTTGAAAAACAGGCCTATGTGGTATACAAGGAAATGAAACACTTCAGGTCTTACATCCTCAAGAACCACACCAAATTGATTGTGCCTCACCCTGCAGTCTGATCCTTTCTTACTCAGCAAGAGATGGGGGAAAGAAGAGGGAACTGGATGGCAGTAGTCCACAAATTTGATCTAGATATAACACTTTCCAAACTTGTCAAGGGGAAAGGGTTGTTCAAACTCGCAGCTGAAGCCCAGGACCAAGCAAATGAAGATTTTGGATGGGAGAATGAAATGGAATTATGGTGTGGTGAAGCTTCATGCATTTCCCCAGGGCCTGAGTCTTGGTATAAGAATCTGACATACCTCGTACACCATGGGGCCTGCCCAGAAAATCTCAACCCCAAGGAAAGGAGAGCTCTTAGGTTAAAATATGCACAATACCGCTTCATAAATTCAGTACTCGTCCAAATTAATTATGATGGAGTACTCTTAAGATGTCTCGAACATGAAGATGTAAACAAAATATTGAAGGAACTCCATGATGGCCCTGTTGGTGGGCATTTCGCAGGAAACACCACTGCTCATAAGATACTGAGAGTTGGTTATTATTGGCCCACCTTGTTCAAACATGCCCATACCTATGCCATAAACTGTAAAACTTGTCAAGTAAGCATTGGGAGGGAGAAGAGAGCAACAATCCCACTCCAGCCAATGATTGTCTCTAGGCCTTTTGAGAAATGGGGGTTAGATATCATAGGAGAAATCACACCAAGCTCTTCAAAACAACACAAGTACATTCTGACTGCCACTGATTACTTCACAAAATGGGAAGAGGATATCCCTTTGACTCATGTAAATGAAAAAGTGGTGATCCAATTCATAGAGAAACAACTAATCATGAGGTTTGGTGTCCCTTCTGTCCTGGTTTTTGATACTCCCGATTGATGGAGTTTTCTTTGGACAAAGGAATCATAATTAGGTACTCTGTAAATTATTATCCACAGGGAAATGGGGTGGCAGAATCGACCAATAAGAACCTAGTAAGAATACTAAAGAAGACGGTTGAAAATAACCAAAGGAATTGGCATAATCTACTCCATAATGCTTTGTGGGCCGATAGGCTCACACCCAAAGAAGCCATCAAAAATTCCCCATACTTCCTAGTTTACGAACAGGAATCCATTCTCCCAAATGGTCTTTATCTTCCATCTCTTCAACTAGCCCAAGATTCCAACGAGGATCCCTCCTCATTCATACAACAAAGAATTGATACTCTACTCATGCTAGAAGAAGAGAGATAAAAGGATAAATCGAAATTCATAGCTCACTGGTAGATACTGAAAAGGTGGTTTGACAAGAATAAGGCCAAAGAGAAGGATTTTGAAATAGGAGACTTAGTACTAAAATGGGACAGGGCAAATTATCCGAAAGGGAAACATTCTAAGTTTCAGAATCCGTGGCTTGGACCTTTCCAGGTGGCTGAGAAGATTGGGGCAGGCACTTATTGGTTACAGAATATGAGGGGGGAACCTGACGCCCTCCCAGTAAATAGCCAAGCCCCCAAGCAATATTTCCAATAAAATATAATAAACAAAAAGCAAAAAAGACAAAACAAAAAGGGAGGCATCTTGTTTTAGTGTTTTCAGAATTTCAAAATACTTCTCTTTTCGGTTTTCTTTTTCTTTCTGGATTTCTATGTTTTTGAAAGTTGTGCTCAATGGGACAATAGTTGACCTTAATTCATGTGACATAGTGAACTATGTTCCGAACTCATCACTCACATACAACACAAGAAGCATCAAGGAACTTGTGGTTGCTTTGAGGATCCCTCCATCTAACCCACGCAAATAAACAACTTTGAAGAAATGCTAGAAGAGTCTGCCTAGTGGTT
Organism: Picea engelmannii; assembly: GCA_009831015.1. Taxonomy (NCBI): domain Eukaryota; kingdom Viridiplantae; phylum Streptophyta; class Pinopsida; order Pinales; family Pinaceae; genus Picea; species Picea engelmannii. The sequence goes on from ML778464.1 coordinate 358,824, forward strand.
TGGTAAGACCTTAAGGGTAAGAAGGAAATATAGAAAGGAATACATGACCTCAAACACAAATCTAGCAAAGGTTCCACCTAACCATCTCACTTTGCGAAATAAACAGACATCATCCTCTCTCACTCGCTCAAGGTATCATGCCAAAATAAAATGGACATTATCAAAAGAGTGATCAGTAGGGGAGGGTATGCAAATATCTTCGTCGGGGCTATAAACGCTCGCTGGAAGCAGAGAAAAACTACAGAGAATGATTAAAGGTAACTAAGGGATTCATTCCAGTGAATTCTTTGCTAGACTTTTGTAAAAGGGGATGTAAGTCAAGGTTACAGGAAACGAAGGAGGAATAAAGGTCGAAACCCCACAAGCAGACCCGGAAGCATCAACCGAAGGATTTCAAATTGCCACAGGTAAAAGAGGCTCTGATTTAAAACCAAGAAATTTTCTCCACCAGCTTTCGTACCAATCAAGCATGAAGGAAGAACAGAGATTCTGCGTTCTCCCACTGAATCGCCATTTGTTGAGCACTCAACACACCCTAAAAGTCTATGTAAAATCTCAGTTTTTGGGTACCACTTGATCTTTTGGCATTGTCTAATATGAAAAATGTGTCCTTTACTTATCTATTTTGTTTCTCTTTAAGACTTTAAAATATTTCTTGGACATGTGAAAATCACTAACTTAAAAGACGAATATCTAAATTAGAGAAATGACAGTCAAAGTTTTCCTGGACACGCTTAAGGACTTTGGCATCAGGAAGGATTAAGCATGAAAGAAAACGCTAGAGAGAATTAAATTTGTCGAGCCCCGATCTTCATCAGCGTCGGAAGACGCGAAATTTATTTTGGGACAGGAACCACCAAGAATATCATCGATGACCAATTAATTCGTCATCGGCGAAAGGTTAGAGAATAAGCATTGAATAAAAAATGAAATAATAATCATCGACCTCTGGAATGTTTTTGGCATCAGGGGTTTCGAAGGATGATAACCCCCAAAGAAACTATGCATTGATTTTTGAACGTCGATCCCTGATACTCAACCGGCATTGGCATTCACAATAGCTAGCTCAATTTAGTGCGATCAACGTAAATGAAGCATTGAATGCAACCCTTACCCATGAGCTAAGTTCTAGGTTTTATTTAATAAGCCTTGAGTTTGACCGTTACCCATAAGTTAAGTTAGTGGCCATTAGTGCCCGGTATCCCAATTTAGTGGTGTCATGTCGATACCATACGATGAAGACAATTGACATCGAAATTTTTATCAGGAGGATACCGATGGAAACATGCATAAGGATACCGTTGATTCCCGATCTACCCACTAAGAAGATGATGCGATGGGATGTTTTGGCTCTGAGATACGCTATATACGACACATTTAAAGGTTAATTAATTCCATAATCTCACACTAATTGTTAATTCATGCACGAATCAAAGGACCATTGGAACCTACCAATACAATGCATTTTCCCCCCATGCCTCCGCCGTCAACCCACGTAGAATTTATGTGCAGAGTTTCAGCGTAGATTGTTTTGAATTTCACCCATTACTCATATTAACTAGTTGATACGACTAGTAGGATCACTCCCGTTATATTCTCTAATTCATTGAAAACAGGTTTATTCTGTGCATGAAGGAATCTGGATCATCCAGAGGAGTGAAGCGAGCAGTCCGGGGATAACTTCCAAGTTCTAGTGAGTATAAAAACAACAGTTTAGAAAGTGTTATAGGTATGTACCGGTCTATGGATGTTTTATGCTTCATTTCATATGCTTTATCCAATGTCACCCTGCATACCTGCCTAAAGATTGTTTCTGGTTGCAAGAATGATGCCTCTAAAGAAACCCACCACCAAGAAATATCCAAGAGCTCCAAACCTACAAGAACCAGAGGTGGGATAAGGTTCCTCCCCAACAGTGGTGAGACAATTGGAATTCGCTCCAAAACCGATGCCTGTCATCAAAACTGCCACCAAGAAAGCTTTTGATCAACCCGCGGCCTTTGGAGACACAGAGACAAACATTGGGACCAAGACAGTATTCCCACATTGGGAAGAAATGTTAAAGAATATTAAGTGGGAAGAACTCCCCGAACACACTCGGCACAACGATCCTGATACAAGAAGACTCTACAATCAAGTCCTCATGAATGTTCGAAAGGCATATCTACACATGGTGGCAAGAAGGAATCTGGTATTTCCCTGCATTGAACTCCTGAAATGGCTTATTTTGTTTTGAGCTTCTATGAGAAGAATGATACCAGTAAAGCGATGGGTTCCTGATGGAGAGAGGATAAAAATTTCACCAAACAGACCTCCAGCTGGTACCCGATAGCCAACCTTAGAGAGACTTACATCTATCTAATGCCTCTCCTCTACATATTGCAAGGGGAAAAAGACTGCTCCAAGTTTTCATAAGCTTGGCTGCATCTAGCGTATATCATACCCATTTCTAGAATAGGTTTTAACTGGGGTGCAATCATCTCCAAATAGCTGAGCACCTACATCTAGCAAGCTCAAATGCCAAAATAAGGAGAAACCCCATCCTTTTACATGGAATCTTATCTTTTGGACATCGTTTATGCCAGAAATGATTTCTTTGGAATGAACTTAAGATGGCATACCTCAGATATCTCGGTCCATGTTTATTTCAGCATCTTGTGGGAGAACAGGTACAAGAAATCCTACCCTCTCATCTGCGACCAATTTATCGCACATATTCATATGTTTTTATTCAAGAAATAATGCCCAAAGCTGTCAAACACTGCCAAAAAGATTATATCTAAGGTGGCCCATTGGTATCTGGATGAGTGCAATACCTACATCAGGGTTTTTGGCACCACCAGAGCACCTCATCTACTACCTGTATATGTCCCTGGTCGACTAATAGTAGGAGAAATATGTTATCAGAGCATCCTGCAAGGTTACAATGCTACTTTGGTAAAGGATAAGAAGTTGGCCTTCATACCCTATGGGTTCCATATTGGTTTCTACATGGTGAAGGACACCATGCAGACCAAGAAAGAAGGGCTAAGCCAATTGGAGTTTCAATTCTAGACTAGCCTCTTTCGTAAGCACGACCCCAAGGGCTTGGTCCTGAAGCACGCACGATAGGTATCATCTTGATTTCCATATGCCCACGACAGGTTTGAGGATGAAATATTCATTGAAAATGCTCAAGATTGGGAAGAGGTGATGGCGAGGATGGTTGACCCCAAGGAAACCAGATTCAAGGCTACGAGTTGGGATGAGCAAGAAACAGTGTTGGAACAAACAGTTCAAGAGACCATCAAGACAAGAGACGAAATGATATCAGTCAAAGCAGTGGGATCTCCCTAGGTAGCTCCGATACAAATTGGGAATTTCTTTGAAGTTCAAGATATACATGGGATGGGGTGGCTCATGTATCAACAGGCCCATATATTAATGAAGCATATACAGGATAACCCGAACCTCATCATAATGCCAAATCATTTGATTGAAAACCCAGAAGAAATCCCAGCGGGGGTGAGCGGCCTTGATTCCATAAACCCTGGTAATAACAATGGGTCTAATAACCTTGATTCCACAAGGACACTGGCTAGATTGCCAATAGGTGCGACGATTCAACCAGAGGTGGGTCGAGTATCAGTGGGAGCAGTCGCACCTAATCCTTTGAGTGAGTTTATAAATATATATAGCAATGATGAGAGCTCGGAGACATATATCGAGACCCCTATGCAGATACAAGAAGAAAAGGGACCTGAGAAGGCTGCTTTTCCTGATCAGAAGGTCCTGGTCTAGGAAGTACCATGAAAGAAAAATGAAACCAAAAATGTTCCCAAAACAAAGAACCCTAAAGCATTGGAGACCTGAGCCGATGACCCAAAGGGTAAGTAAGAACCGGACGAGCCAAAAGGAGGATCCCCACAAAAGGAAGTTGGCCATTCGACTGCCCATGAGCAAGTGAGTATCAGATCTTTTCCCAACTTCTCCATTTCGCTTGATACTTAGATCCCTGATAAGAAACAGGCATAGACCAAGCCCTCGAACTATAACGAGAAAGTTCAAGAACATGGTCTGGAACAAGTATACACCACTGGAAATTTGGGAAACACACTCACATGGGGTGATCAACAGATTCTCGAACTAGTGAATGAGGTGGTCGACATCTATGCGATCTCCTATGATAGAAAGAAGAGGGCCATCATCCAAATAACCACAAATAAAAGGAGAATCATGTTGGATCACTCCATCCTCATCACCACAGAGGAGGATTTGATAAACACAGAAAATGCCAGAACATCCGAACTCATCAGCACGGGGATGGAGATTTCGAATGTCACCCTGGATAGAGCTAAACATGATGAAAAAGAGTTGGTTGCTGCCCTGAAGGAGCTAGAAAATTCACACCACTTGGATGAATACTATAAGGGCACCACTTAGACCGCAATTTATCTGAGAAGCGAATTCGAAGCGGCTTACAATAGGTTCACACATGAGAGGCACCTATTCACGTCGAAGATAGCCAAGCTCCAGTAAGACACTCTCATGGAACTCGCAACTTGCAAGGATGTGGAGAAATGGCATGAAAGAGCACAGCAAGCTATATAAAGACTTGAATACATCAATGCAGTTCAGTAGTGCCGAGAGAAATAAGAACACAAAATCCGAGTGTTGTGCAAAAGCAGTCTTGATCGTATGAAATGATTGGCCAAATACTGGGCTAAGATGTCCCAGGAACCACATAGGGAAATTCAAAATCAATGGGAAAAATGCGAGAAGCATTGGGGTAAAATCAACGAAGCAATGAAGGATATAGGACTCCCTGAGTTCGGCGACCCTAACAACTTCATCGACTTATGCGACATAATCGGATCACATTCCAAGCAGGATTCACTATGGGCCAAAGAGCTAGCCAAGGTGATCGATATGTCACTAGGACAAGTGCAAAGATTTATGGAACATCCGATGAAGGCTCAAACCGTGCTGCAGCAGTTAAACACCAGTCTAGTGAGGTACCGAGTGCATTCATTGGATAACAGAGGATTCTACGCAGCTCCAATGGAGCAGCACAAGTTCCCATGGGCTCAAACCTGCGAAGAGTTGTTTATCATTTGGTTTGAGTACGAGAAATGTCATCCTTTCAAAGAACTATCTTGAGTTGACTGATAAAGAAACTATTAGAATATGACGCCATGTGGCATATTTTTCTTTTCTTAAACTATACTTAGCCGTTGTTTTCATTTGAACCTTAGGTTATAAATAAAGACATTGACCAATTAGTTAGAGGTTCATGGTTATGGAAAGAACTCTTTATTTATGGTTGTTAAGAATTATTTTGAATTTGTTTTGAATTGAGAAGTCCTTCTGGACCAAAGACAAGTTATTTTCATCAACTGCATGTGTGATTGGACGTGGAGAAGAAATATTTCCTATCATGTTTCATGAATGATGATGTAATGAGTAAGAGCAATTAACTATGTTGTCAAGTTATCTGGTGCAATGTTTTTTTGTTCTTTTCTTTAATGATGAAGATGAAATGTTGTGTTATTATGTGATGAATGGTTCTGGTAGATGAATTATTTTTCTTTCCATTACCTCATTGCATATGTGTTTTCTTTCTGGTAGTTAGTAGCTCAGGCAGTAATTGGATGCTCACATGATTAATGTATTAGTACTAGGCCTGTGGTATAGAATTTTCTTCTGTATGCTTGAGTAGTGAGTTATCCCAAGTTCAACCTCTTCCTCTTAGTTAAGCTTAATTCCATTTTTTTTTTCAAGTTGGTTTATACCGGCTTACCTCTCATATCGGTCCCACCCAAGAGAAAATATACAAAAAATAATGGTCCAAATTGAAGGAAGAGCCTTCACAAGAAAATGTAAAGCCCATCGATAATTTGGCCAGATCGCAAGATTTGCAGAACCATTCCACTATTAAACGTTGCAGAGTCTAATTGGGCCTCGATGGCGGTTTTGGTTCCTACTGTTGAATCAATGGATTTAAATCCCATCAATAGGACCCATGTTTGTTTGATGTATAATGGTATGATTTTTAATATATTTTAAGGTAAGACTATTATGTATGGATAGTACATGTAATTCCATTTCTTGTGTTATGTGGAACCTCACATAACTCCTCACAGTTAGAGAGTTATGGCCATGTGAAGTTGGAGAACCCTCATGAGTCATCTAGAAGCCCCAAAAGGTCAAAGTAGTCAAAGTGGTTGCAAAGAATAAATTATTTAAATAATAAAGTGAAGTGATGAGTGTACTAATAGTCAAAGTGGATACAAAAGAAATTATTTAAATAATAAAGTTAATGGATAAATTACTAAGAGGACAAGTGGTTATAAGTGGGTTAGCCCTAAAATAAGGAAAGTGGTTTAAGAGATTTTAGAAGGTAAATAATAAAGTGAAGTGATGAGTGTACTATAAGTCAAAGTGGATACAAAAGAAATTATTTAAATAATAAAGTTAATGGAGAAATTACTAAGTGGACAAGTGGTTAGAAGTGGGTTAACCCTAAAATAAGAAAAGTGGGTTAAGATGGTTAAAAGGTAACCTCTTGAGGAAGCTACATGAAAGTATAAATAAGAGGAAAGGCTCTCTCATTTTAATCACACTTGATCATATTGAATATCTACAAGTGACTGAGGTAATCAAAGGATGTCTAAGCCTAATTTCAGAGGGAAGGTGAAGTAAAGAAGGACAAAATTCAAGGGAGGATAAATTCTTTTGATGATGCTTTCTAAGGTATGTTATTTACAGGTCATATCACCATTTTTGAAATAAAGTTTTTTATAGAATAATTCAAACCATGAACTTGGGATGTCATTGAGGAAACATATCCAAGTAGCTGTGATAAAAAAAAAAATCTTGTGGGTCGTTGCATTTTTGGAGTTACACTCCATGGAAAATAGGGTTTGTGGCTAGTCCTGAAACTAGTCTAAAACAGGTGTTTTTGGTAAAAACATCATAACTTCTTCATAACAAATACAAATTTAGTAAGAACAAATGTATTGGTTAGAATACAGTCTCTAGTATTATATGTACTAGTTTCAGATCCATACAACAAATATTCCATTCAGTCCACGCTCTACAATTTCTCTCTCTAGAATAAGCCAGAATTCAACAAGGTATGTCATTTTTGCTATAACTCCTTTTTTGAGAGGTTTCAAGTAGTGAAACTTGGAGGAATTGCATAAAAGACATTGAAGAAGACTGTGTACTATTTTTAGATATTTATTCATTATAGTTACATAGTTATGATTATTTCAAGTTAGGGTTGTTGACTAATCCAAAATTAGTCATGTGAGACTAAAGTAAAGTTTGATGAAAATGTTAGTCTCTTGTTGTTGAAGTTAAGGAAGGTTTGCAAGTATGTGATCATATACTCCAGGTATATGACAAAGTTACAAATTATATTTGTATAATGAAATTGATGAGGGATTTTGGTTGAGGTACATGTTGGGTACATGGTTGAGACAAGTACTTGATGAGTCTGCACATACATGAGGTGTATAGTTGATGATGTTGGTACATCTTGATGAGTCATAGTTTATGTGTATTTGATGCATGATTGGTACATATTTGGTGCGCCATGGTTGACTCACTCGTTAATGGTACAAGCTGAGGTACAGGTTGGTGCATGGTTGATGCACTTCTTTATGGTACATGTTGATTATAGGTTGTTTGGACAGGTTATTGTGACAGGTCATTTGTACAGGTTTGATGCATGGTTGATGCATTTGTTTATGGTACAGGTTGAGGTACAAGTTGATGTATGGTACATGTTAGAACAGGTTATTGGTACAGGTTGTTACAAGTTGATTACAGGTTGATTGGTGTAGGTTTACAACAGTATATCTCACAGTGATAGTGTGACAGTGGTTCCATCATTCTACTTCTACATCAAGGCGGTTGTACGAGGTAAGGACAGGTGGTTGTAGACACCTTCTGGTTGTAGCTAGAGAACATAGCTGGTTGTAACCTCCTTCTGGTTGTAGCCTGAAAATTGGGGAGTTGGAGCTTCCCCCGGGTTGTATCCTGAGAAAATAGGGGGTTGTATCCTCCTTCTGGTTATAGCCAGAGAATTAGGGAGTTAGATATTCCTTCAAGTTGTAGCCTGAGAAACTACGTGGTTGGAGCCTCCTTCTAGTTGTAGCTGGAAAACAAAGGAAGATAGTGCTTCCAATGAATGTAATTCTTAAATACATATAAGAAAATCATTCTGCAGTTTTCTCTCGCTTTGGGTTTCCACGTAAAAACATTGGTGTATTGTGTATGTGTATGATTGCTCATTTGTTCATTGTTTATTTACTCTGCAACTATTGGATGATAATGCTACATTCATATAACACTTGCATTTTGTGGTTAAAAATTATTATTTCTCTATTACTGATTCACCCCCCATCTCAGTAATCCAACAAAACCTAGGGTTATAATCCTATATATCTCACTTAGCCTGAGGAGATTCAAAAATGTTTGAGTAAGGATATTGCCATTCCTTGCATCGGCATTACTCTTGTTGTTTTTCACTGAGGTAAATCATCAAGGTTGTTCAAGTGCTTGGATTTGAGGCTGTGAGGAAGGTTATTCTTGATGAGATTTAAATTTATGGTATCTTTTGATGGGTCATATGTGTTGAAATATTGTAACTTCAAAGAATATTCTAATTAAATTTGAGTTATATCTTATAGATCAAAACCCCTTTTGTGGATTGATCATGTCGGGTCTTGTATAATATAAAATCCCCTTTTGTGGATTGGTCAAACCATATTTATATGGTGGTATTTGTAAAGTTGGACCCTAGTGTTTATAAAGTGGTTTTAACCACTTCTAGAAGAAGTCGTCCCTACTAAGTGAAGAGACATAACCCTAGTGCCTCCTCAACTAGTATTTATATGTGAGGATGGTGCCTCACTTATATACACTCAGACTCACTCGTCTAGTGCACATATCTTGAAGGCAGTTGCATTTGCAGTTGCAGGAGGAAGGAGAAGAGAGGTGCATGATCAGTCTTGGTTTATCTTTGGTGTTTTGGTCTTAGTCTTGGCATTGTATTGGCAATCTATTATTGAGGAATGTTTTGTTGGGTTTTCTCCCCCATGCGGATTTCCCAAGATAAAATGTTGTGTACCTTGTGATTTTGTTTCTTTCAATGATCCTCTTTATTTTGTTCTTTTGGAAATGCATTGAATGCTCGTGTAATTTGGAAATAACCTAATAACAATAGTAAAAACTTAACAATATGTGAACTACATACATCTAGTTGTCCTATGTAACACAATAACATATTGAGGTCATTTGATAGTTTTTACTTGAAGAAATTGTAAATGGTTGCTTACCCTACCTATAGATTCCAAAGATAGAAGATATTATTATATCAAAGAACATGGGAAAATTATTTCTCAATGAAAGGATGTTGGAGTCATGTGTTCTTGCAAGGGATTGGTTCCTTACTCCTACTTAAAAATGTTTCCTACTATTAGGATACATGTGGCTCCTTTTAGTAATGGGTATCTATATGTTGAAGTTGCAAACAAGGTCTTGTTTTGGCAGCAACAAAATTATTGTTCTGTTACTTGACACCATTATGTGGCTCTACTTTTCAGTAGCATGATGTAGATGTTTTTATCCAAGAGACACCCCATGAGATCAAGTTGAACTCGATAGAAACTATTTCAAAGGTTAGCATAAGAAATTTGGATATTGACTCGTGGAAAATTGGAGATAGAAATTAACATTGCATACGCCTGTAAGCTTGATCATCAACGAAATGAAGCATTTAATTATTAGTTCATAAATATAAGAAATCAGAGAAGTGGAAACACCATGGAATCATATCTTCCAATAGATATCTTAGACTAGAGAGCTTGAGAAGAATAGATGTAGATTTTGTTGATTTGTATGAGCTATTATTTGTTAAGTTACCATAGACCCTTAGACTACTTATCATAACATGAAGATTTCATAAGTGAAGCAACCCAATCCTCAACAGCAACAAATGATTGCCCAATATATTGTGCATGAGTATGAAAAAGTGTGATATATATATATATATATATATATATATATATATATATATATATATATATATATATATATACATGAGCACTGGAGAAAAATTGAGATTTAGGCCGACCTAAAAAAAAAGTTATTTAAGCCATCTTTCAAAGGTCAAGGTTGACCCAAGTTTGGATAAGAAACTTTTTATTAACACATTGTTTGAAGCCAAATTAAACACACACATGAAAAATAGGGTTGACATCAAGGTTTAGGTTTGATTTGACTTGGATTTTGTGAATAAGAATAGTTAAAGGGATTGTTGGCATAACCTAAGGGCATGCCACTTTTAAAATTTTCCTTGTAACGAATAAGGGGCCCAATATTGCAGACCTACAATCCTTGGGGACTTTTGGGAGATTAATGTACACCTTGAAGCCCTTACTTGCCACCATGCATGAATTTTTTCTCCTTTGGAAGGAAGGTTTGGAAGAAGGTTTCATATTCAGAATCCCATAGGACTGCTTGGAGAGGTTTGGTGGTTGATTTGCATTTCTTCTAATGAGATTCAAGATTTCAAGGGACTTTGGAGGCTGGACATTGCACCAATACCCCCACTTTTCCCTTCATTTATGGGTATTAGTCACCCTATAGGGATCATGCCCCTTCAAAATTGTACATGTGGCATGAAAATCCCTTTGATTTTGTATTTTTCAATAATTAATTGCTGAAGAGGGCATTTTTCCCCTCCATAGGCTAAATTAGGGGATATTATCTTAAAAAATGATATTTTTAATGTAAAGGAATTTGATAAATCCTCTATAAATATAGGTGCACTTCCTCTCATTTGATCATCACAACTTGAGGGAGAAATCCCTTAATAGGTCTAAAATTTTCTAAAATTTCTTGGAGCATTTTTCGTCTTGGATGGACTATTGAGGAATTTTGTATATGGATGAATTTTAGGATGTTTCTCTTGTTTTTTGGTGTATGATCTATAAAACTAGGGTTTCCTCATCCATATCAACTTGTTTCATTAAGTTTCTTTTCCAAGTTTAAGTGTTCGTTCATGGTATATCTTGGTGGAGGTTCTATTAGTTGGTTAATAGTTGCAAGTTATCTTGTATCCTTGTCTCATTTTGTTAGAAACCCTAAGGAAGTATTAATTTTGTTTATTCCCTTCCGTTACTTCATTCATCTTAAACCTTCTTGAATCATTTAAGACCTAGTCTATGGGTTAATATGTTTTATCCCCCAAGACTTTGTCTTTGGCTAACTCAAAGACCTAGGGATTGTGATGGTACATTCCTCTAGGGTTTGACCTAGTTTCCACCTGGATCCCTTATTGGAATCCATAGAAGACATATGATGAGATTAGGGATTGTGATTGTACATACCCCTGACCTTGTTTTCCTAGATAATTGGACCTAGGGATTATGATGGTATATCCCCCTATATCTTAATTTTTTCAGTCTTCCCTTTTACTCTCCCTTGAAGTTACTTTCATTGACTCCATATTCCCAATGAAAATACATTGATCTCCCAACCTCCAACCACCATTTTTTACTACCTTATAGCTTACCAAATCCATTTTGTTTGGACTTGTTATCCCTGATTTCTAGGGATAACTAGGAGATCATGTCTCGAGGCCCACAGGTCCTAGACATGGAGTACCGAGAGCATGATTGACCTCAGCATAGCCCTGGAGGGCCAATCCTTCTTCTTCTTCATCAGACTTGTCCTGTCAGCAGCAACAACATCCATCACCATCGGCTTGGACTTGCATCAGAGAAGACTCTTGCTCCATGAGGTAATTGGTCCAGGTATCATGGTATGTGTCATGTTTGATCATTATAACTTTCAGATATATGCATCAGGTTCCTTACATTTCTAACAACTGCTTGGATCTTACACTAACCCACTTGACCATTGTTGGGGGGATTAATAGGCTGCCCTAGCAAGCTTTTACCCATAGGTTTTGGTTAGCTACCAGGGGGGATTTGAAGAGCCATCGTCCGCTCCCACCATATTATCATCTTATCTCCCATTCATCCATCCCATTCCCCTAGTCTGGCCATTAGGATGACCTATTTGAGGGGTTACACTTTGTCCTGTGGGAAGAAGGGACTAAAGGCCCAAGAGGTAAAAGAAGTTGGTAAAAGATAAAATCCATAGGAAATAAAACCTAGAGATGCCTCGCCCAGGGATCCCCGAGAAGGCAATAAAAGGCCTCTCGATAAGAAACAAAAGGGACCGAAAGAAAAATAATAAAACAAGACCTGGCTAAGAGGATGGGAGGTCTCATCACGAGATGGCCCATTATGTTCATAGGTATCTAGCAGTATGACATTGCCATTATCTGGTCACCACGCCAGGGCAATGACCCTTGGTTGCATGGCCAAGGGAAAGGGGGTCTCATCATGAGCCAGTCTTATCATTTCTGTGAAAATACTTGTGGGTAACACTGTCAGCTCTGGTCACCACGCTAAGGCAGTGTCCTCTAGTAAGACCTTGAAGCAAAAAAGAAAGAAAAAGTAATAAATAAAGAAAGAATAAAGGAAATAAGGGGCTTGGAAAGAATTGCATCCATGACAGGTACAACTCGCCTCCTACAAAGGCACCCATGGATAATACCTACCCTTGGTCTTCACTGTGTCTGGACATCCTTGAATCATACCACCTCGTATTACATGGCTTGAATAATGTCCTTTGGAAACTTTCCTCTTCTTATGGATGCTGGCCCAATATGTTACCTTGTTTTTTTCTTCAGCTTTGTATAGTAGATCAGTGTAATATCTTTGAGCTATTAGAGGATATGCTAGGGGTCTTATGCATGTATTTAATAAAATTAATGATGAAATATGATTGAAATTTCTATGATCCTGAGGACTAATGAGCCCATGGAGGGTGAAGTTTTTGATGTGCAGGACCATGCCCGGTGGACAGGTACCAGTGGACCAGTACACATGGGGAGATGATTAGCTCAGACCTCCATGGGGCTGCAGAGCCCATCAAATGGTTGTTGGGGTCCCATCAGGGGCAAAGACAGGACAGTGACATGATGAGCCTTTGCACACGAGAAGAAGAAGGTTGTTCTATCCAGGACACTTTGGCTAAGCCCAGCCTAGGGGGAATGACCACTTCATATGGAACGTTTTCCTCTTGATGGATAGGACATCACCCAGAAGATCTGGATGTCATCTTGAGCATGTGGCAGTTTGATGGGATTACCGGCACATGTGGAAACTTTGAGGAGCCCTAAAAGGGCTAACGCCTGACTTTTGGATGCTGGACTAGCCCAAAAAGGGCCAATGTCTCCCTCAAAAGGGCTTGACGTCCCACCTTTTGCTCATTTTGTGTCTTTTTCTTAGCAGTTAATGTAAAAAAAATGTAATTTTTGTAGTCAGGCTTGTCGACTTTTTTAATGACCTATTTTGTAAATTAAAGGTCATTGGATGATATATATTGAGGATGTTTTTCCCTCATTTGGACATAACAAAACTCACTCTCTTGTGAGATCTTATTTCTTGTTCCCTACTAGGGTAATTTTGGTGTTTACGTGAGGTGCACTCGTTCTTGGAGGATTTTTCTTGGCATTTATGGAATTTCTCTCAAGGAAGGTTTACAACTAGGGTTTGCTTGTTCTTTCTTCATGACATGCAAGAGAATTTTCATGCAAAACTTCTTAAATGAATGGTTGTAGGTATAATTTTTTACATTTGCTTATTGTATTGTTGATTTAAAACCCTATGTAACAAGCACACAAGTAGGTTATTGTTACATGTCCCCTTGTTGAGAAATAGTTTTCAGCCATTGAAGAAAGAAGATAGAGCCTAGTCGTTGCTACACTTGTCTTCCTTTTTCTAAGCTAGCGTTGAAGTTATAAGTTGAAAAGAGGAGATGTCCTAGGCCTAGATTGCCTACACCTAGGGTTTCACCTTCTAGGGTTTGAAGGCCTTGCCATTGCAACACTTTCTCCCTTAAATTTATACTTTGAGCTAGCTGTTTTGCCAAGTTTATTTAGAGAAGGAGGAAAGAGCACGAGGCCTTGCTTAAGCAACACCAGAGTGAGCCTCTTTCCCCTAGGGTTTTGATTCTAGGGCCCTGCCTTTGCAGCACCATAGAACCCTACCTTCTAGTCTCTAAGTTTTCATCCTCTTGAGACCTTGTGCCCTTGCTTTTGACTCCATATACTCTAAGGCATTGATTAGATCTCCAACGTTGAGCCTCTAGTGTACAAAACAACCTTTTAAAAACCTAAATTTGAAACCCTAACTAACATTGCTAACTTGATAAAGGTTGACGTCATAGTTGAATATCTCATCTTGATGTAGCAAAGGTATAATATAAGCAATTGAGTGATGACGTCAAGCATTTTTTGAACAAATTATTGATTGGATATAATGTTGGCTTGGTCACTTGGTAGATGTTGATGAATTGATAATCTTTCATAGGCTAATCAACAAAACGTTGACTTCATCTTGTATCTATTGCATTTCTTATTGAATGAAATCAGATAGTTAAAGAAGTACTAACCCTTTGAGTTATAGCCTGCAAATNATATATATATATATATATATATATATATTGTGTTGCTATTGTCTTGTTCCGGGCAGGTGTTTTCAACAGGGCATACACTTCTTTTATTGGCTAATTAGTCGAACTATCTGACACCGATGGTAACCTGTGAGGAGGGAACTCTTAAAACTTTACCTTGTACCTTATTCCTCTTCAAACCCCAGGTTACGGGGGACGTATCCCTTGGGCTAACCTCCCTAAACAGAAAGAACCTCCCCATTGTGGTGACATTGGGTGGGGAAGGTTCCTGTTTCACCAATTTGACCCTTATCCTTTAGCTTTTTGACCTAAACTACAAACTGTGTGATAACATTTTGGCGCCATTGCCAGGGAACACTGAGTCAATCTTCCTCAACGACAAATATTTTGGTAAGCCTTGCCTCAAAAAATCTTTTCTTAAAAGCTTACCTGGCGACTCCACTAGGGTGTTATTCCCCCTTTTCTTTGATAGTTTCAAGCAAATTATCTGGTGACTCCACTGATGACGAAGCCAAAAATGACTTCACAATGGGATCCCGGGAACTACAAGCCTTTGGACATGAGAAAAATCCTAGGATACCCAAGACAAATTCCCTCGGTATCCGAAAGATGGCTCCCTAGATTCATTGGTAGCGATGGGGAAAGAGATGACTTTCACATAAGAAATTTTTATTCTTATTTTGGACTCCATCCTGTCGATGATGATGCTGAAGATGTAGTGATGAAAATTTTTCCCACCACTCTTCACAGGAATGCTAAAAGATGGTATGATAATCTTCCTGATGCTAGCATCACCTCCATGAACCAGCTGGAAGAAGTTTTTCTCAAGGAATGGGGCATAAGTTTGGGATACATCTCAGTACTGCTAAAAAGATTCAAGCATATGAAACAAACTGAGAATGAAACTCTATTTAACTTCCAGAGTAGGTTTGAGGGCACTCTATATCAGATTCCTGCAAGCCCTCGTCCCAAAGAAGAGTATATTGTCCATCTCTATACCATGTGATCTTGGCACACCTAAGTTTTCCTCTCAGTAAAAGGGCCCCAAGGACACTCAATGAAGCTTATGGCATGGCTAAATTAATCGAACGAAACATCTCCTTATCCGGGATAAAGGACCTCTTCACCTTGGGTACTCTTAGTATGGAAGATTTGTATTCCCATGAAAACCTTGTTGATGATTTCCAGGAAGAAGGGAAACAGACCATCATTCAACATGGGATGATTGAAGACATGGTTGAGGAGATGGAACCTAAGAAAAATGATGAAGTATCAATGTGTGCCCCTCCCTCTGATGAAGCAATCTAAGAGCCCTGTTCTCCTGCACAACAAAAATAAGATGAGGTTAGTTGCGTTCCATTTCAGGATTCTGATAACACCTTGTCACATGATTCAGATGAAGGAGGAATGGGATTCCCCAAAGTATTTGATCTTCCGAGCTGCACAACTAAAGAAGAAGGGGTAATTCCTGAGGATGAAACCATAATGCATGTCGAAAATACCAAAGTCTTCGAAGTTCCTTTGCAATAAGAAATAGTAAGTTACCCTCCTTCCCTAGTTTTTTATGATGTTTTACCTTGTGATGAAGAGGAGGAGGAGGATGAATTTTCAAATGTTTCAAACCCTACATGTTATGACACAGATAGTGACACTGTTGATAACATTGATGAGTTCATAATGTTGGGAGACGTAGGTGGAATATATTTGGTTATGACCTAGATCCCATATATGACATTGAGAATCATTTCCAGTTGTTTCCCTTGCAATTGTCACAACAGATTACTTCAGACCAATGGCAACAAGGAGATGAAATTTTTACCCATACTTTTCGAAAAACCAAGGATGACCTAGTACCTTATTCTCCTAATGATTTTCAGTCTTACCTTGAGATTTTTTATGAGTACCCTTCTGAGCGCTTGGACTCTTTTCATGAAGATGATTTCCAACCACCACTGTGCTCAAATTTTGATACAAGTAAGGACATCGTTTGCCTAAAGAAGGTTTCTTATGATTTTTCGCTCCAGCCACCTGTTATTACTTTACCATGCTTTTCCATTAAAGGTGTAGTTGGGAAATACATTTTTTATGTCGAGTTTCCTCTTAGGAAAGCCCTAAACTCCAGGGTTTGGTTGAATACTGCAAGTTTGAGTAAGTTTTCCCAGTTTTTCAACTTTCCCTTGGTAGTTTGTCAGTCATCTGCTAGGTCTTTGTCGATCCCTTTCTTGACTTCAGAGCATGAGGATGCCCTAGGTAGCCAATTTGCATTCACTTTGAGTCAGTTTTCTGAACCTTGCTCTCCTCGTGACCCTTTCTTGAAGTGGATTGAGTACCCTCCTCAGAGATTGACTTGGCAGGGTTTTATCCCTCCCACCTGCCTCCATGAGTTAGAACTTGAGATCTCTGACGATATGATATATGTTCTAACCCATGTCATTTTTGTGCTTGATTTATCACTATTTTGGTTTATGATGAAGCACAAAGGCAGGTATTGGGGTACATTGTTGGATTGGTTACACTGGTCGTTTGACTACATTGAGCATCCAGCCAATAGGCAAGTATAGATAAGTTCTTTTCTTTCATGTTTGCATTGTTGATTATTTTATTTCAGTCGCATATATATATATATATATATATATATATTATATTGTGTGGGGTGGAAATACCACCCCACCTTTGCTGCTAATGTCCTTTTCGAGTGTAAGCAAGTCTCCAAGTTTATGCCAAAAATGATGAGGTTCTTATGCGCTCTACGGTGAGCACATGTCCCCGATTTGGAGCCAGATGTTATCCCCGATTTCTAGGGATAACTAGGAGATCATGTCTTGAGGCCCACAGGTCCTATACATGGAGTACTGAGAGCAGGATTGACCTAAGGATAGCCCTAGAGTGCCCATCCTTCTTCTTCATCATCATACTTGTCCTGTCAGTAGCAGCAGAATCCATCACCATCGGCTTGGACTTGCATCAGAGAAGACTCTTTCTCCATGAGGTAATTGGTCTAGGTATCATGGTATGTGTCATGTTTGATCATTATAACTTTCAGATATATGCATCAAGTTCCTTACATTTCTGACAACTGCTTGGATCTTACACTAACCCACTTGACCATTGTTGGGGGGATTAATGGGGTGCCCTAGCAAGCTTGTACCCATAGGTTTTAGTTAGATACCAGGGGGGATTTGAAGAGCCATCGTCCGCTCCCACCATATTATCATCTTATCTCCCATTCATCCATCCCATTCCCCTAGTCTGGGAATTAGGATGACCTATTTGAGGGGTTACACTTTGTCCTGTGGGAAGAAGGGGCTAAAGGACCAAGAGGTAAAAGAAGATGGTAAAAGATTAAAGCCATAGGAAATAAAACCTAGATATGCTTTGCCCAGGGATCCCCGAGAAGGAAATAAAAGGCCTCTCGATAAGAAACAAAAGGGACCGAAAGAAAAATAATAAAACAAGACCTAGCCAAGAGGATGGGAGGTCTCATCATGAGCTGGCCCATTATGTTCATAGGTATCTAGCAGTATGACATTGCCATTATATGGTCACCACGCCAAGGCAATGACCCTTGGTTGCATGGCCAAGGGAAAGGGGGTCTCATCATGAGCCAGCCTTATCATTTCTGTGAAAATACTCGTGGGTAACACTGTCAGCTCTGGTCACCACGCTAAGGCAGTGTCCTCTGGTCAGACCTTGAAGCAAAAAAGAAAGAAAAAGTAATAAAGAAAGAAAGAATAAATGCAATAAGGGGCTTGGAAAGAACTGCATCCATGACAGGTACAGCTCACCTCCTACAAAGGCACCCATGGATAATACCTACCCTTGGTCTTCACTGTGTCTGGACATCCTTGAATCATACCACCTCATATTACATGGCTTGAATAATGTCCTTTGGAAACATTCCTCTTCTTATGGATGCTGGCCCAATAGGTTACCTTGTCTTTTTCTTCATCTTTGTATAGTAGATCAGTGTAATATCTTTGAGCTATTAGAGGATATGCTAGGGGTCTTATGCATGTATTTGATCAAATTAATGATGAAATATGATTGACATTGCTATGATCCCGAGGACTAATGAGCCCATGGAGGGAGAAGTTTTTGATGTGCAGGACCATGCCCGACAGACAGGTACAAGTGGACCGGTACACATGGGGAGATGATTATATCAGACCTCCATGGGGTTGAAGAGCCCATCAAATGGTTGTTGGGGTCCCATCAGGGGAAGAGACAGGACAGTGACATGATGAGCCTTTGCACACAAGAAGAAGAAGGGTGTTCCATCCAGGACACTTTGGTTGAGCCCAGCCTAGGGGGGATGACCACTTCAAATGGAACATTTTCCTCTTGATGGACAGGATGTCACCTAGAAGATCTGGACGTCATCTTGAGCGAGTGGAAATTTGATGGGATTACTGTCACGTGTGGCAACTTTGAGGAGCCCTAAAAGGGCTAACACTTGACTTTTGGATGTTGGACTAGCCCAAAAAGGGCCAACATCTCCCTCAGAAGGGCTTGACGTCCCACCTTTTGCTCATTTTGTGTATTTTTCTTAGCACTTAATGTAAAAACAACAGTGTAATTTTTGTAGTCATCCTTGTCGGCTATTTTAATGACCTATTTTGTAAATTAAAGGTCATTGGATGATATATATTGAGGATGTTTTTCCCTCATTTGGACATAACAAAACTCACTCTCTTGTGAGATCTGATTTCTTGCGCCCTACTAGGGTAATTTTGGTGTTTAAGTGAGGCGCACTTGTTCTTGGAGGATTTTTCTTGGCATTTATGTCATTTCTCTCAAGGAAGATTTACAACTAGGGTTTGCTTGTGCTTTCTTCATGACATGCAAGTGAATTTTCATGCAAAACTTCTTAAATTAATGGTTGTAGGTATAATTTCTTACATTTGCTTATTGTATTGTTGATTTAAAACCTTAGGTAACACGCACACAAGTAGGTTATTGTTATATGTCCCCTTGTTGAGAAATAGTTTTCAGCCATTGAAGAAAGAAGATAGGGCCTAGCCATTGCTACACTTGTATTCCTTTTTCTGAGCTAGCGTTGAAGTTATAAGTTGAAAAGAGGAGACGTCCTAGGCCTAGATTGCCTACACCTAGGGTTTCACCTTCTAGGGTTTGAAGGCCTTGCCATTGCAACACTTTCTCCCTTAAATTTATACTTTGAGCTAGCCGTTTTGCCAAGTTTATTTAGAGAAGGAGGAAAGAGCACGAGGCCTTGCTTAAGCAACACCGAAGTGAGCCTCTTTCCCCTAGGGTTTTGATTCTAGGGCCCTGCCTTTGCAACACCATAGAACCATACCTTCTAGTCTCTAAGTTTTCATCCTCCTGAGACCTTGTGCCCTTGCTTTTGACTCCATATACCCTAAGTCACTGATTAGATCTCCAACGTTGAGCCTCTAGTGTACAAAACGACCTTTTAAAAACCTAAATTTGAAACCCTAACTAACATTGCTAACCTGATAAAGGATGACGTCATAGTTGAATATCTCATCTTGACGCAGCAAAGGTATAATATAAGCAATTGAGTGATGACGTCAAGCATTTGTTGAAAAAATTATTGATTGGATATATTGTTTGCTTGGTCACTTGGTAGATGTTGATGAATTGATAATCTTTCATAGGCTAATTAACAAAACGTTGACTTCATCTTGTATCTATTGCATTGCTTATTGAATGAAATCAGATAGTTAAAGAAGTACTAACCCTTTGAGTTATAGCCTGCAAATATATATATACTGTGTTGTTATTGTCTTGTTCTGGGCAGGTGTTTTCAACAGGGCATACACTTCTTTTATTGGCTGATTGGTCGGACTATCTGACACCGATGGTAATCTGTGAGGAGGGAACTCTTAAAACTTGACCTTGTACCTTGTGCCTCTTCAAACCCTAGGTTACGAGAGACGTCTCCCTTGGTCTAACCTCCCTAAACAGAAAGAACCTCCCCATTGTGGTGACATTGGGTAGGGAAGGTTCCTGTTTCGCCAATTTGACCCTTATCCTTTAGCTTTTTGACCTAAACTACAAACTGTTTGATAACAGGACTCACTCTTCACGTCACCTGGAGCTTCATTACCCAATTCCTAGCAATCTTAATCTGAGGAAACCCCCTTGAGGTAGAAAAAATTTGGCCTAGAGTGAAACGGGGTTGGTGAGATGACAATGGCCTCCCTCTTGGTTACACTGGATCACACTTGATATTTTGTAATTTATCTCTATAAGTGAGATTTTTTTTTATAACAACGTGCATATGAGATTTATAAAAAAAAAAAAGCAAGGGGAAGACATGGCTACCAATATACATGATATTATGGAAAATAATTATCAAAATAAAAGTAGAATACTCCAAATCTTGACAAAAATAAACCAAAAACACCAGGTGATGCATCTCATATACTATTTTCATTGAGTGTCCATTTTAATTTGTGTTTCCAGAAGAATTACATATTTAAAACACTTGCAACAATTTTCATTTATAATTATCCTAAGAAAAGTTTTTATAACATCTAAACTTAGAATGAAAGTTATCACCTTCAATGAATCATAAATGGAGGGAGGGATAAGAGGGGAAAATCCCAGGAAAGTGAGGGTTTGTAGGCATTGGGAACCACATTAGGGGAAATTTGAGGCATAAAATGGGTCTCCTAAGGAAAATAATAAAATAAGAGTTATGAATTTTCAAAAGGATTCAGGATGATGTTGTCAACCACAAGGGTAAATATTTTTGGAGGGAAATGAAGAAAATTGTTTTTTTTTTATCGTATTTTTGACTTATCTCCTTATAGGTTTACTCAAATTTAAAGTTCAAGAAATTATTGAAAGCATAATCAAATTCTACATCCAACAAGTACCTGCACTTGAAATTTGAGTAAACCTATAAGGAGATAAGTCAAAAATACGATAAAAAAAAAACAATTTTCTTCATTTCCCTCCAAAAATATTTACCCTTGTGGTTGACAACATCATCCTGAATCCTATTGGTTCTTTTAAAGTTTATTTTTATAGTACATTCTTTGTTTTGAGACCCGTTTTTTACCTCAAGATTCCCCTAATGAACCTTTTCCCATGAAGAGGGGAAACCAGTAGGATCTTTTTTGCATAATGCACATAGGGTACTTGAGGAAAATTGGTGGGATCATATGCATTGAAACGCAAAGTATTTAAATAGTATACACCTTTGAGAACTTCTCATGTGGGAAAGATCTTCTCAGGTATCCCTTGTTACAAATATTTTTTATTATATCATCTAAACTTAGTCTCTTCTTAAGTGTCAAAACTAGTATATTTGCTAGTTAGGGTTATACTTTTGGTAATTGCATGATGAACATGCCATGGTGTAGCATTGAGGATTCACCACTCGACATGGTCATGACTCTTCAATTAGGGAATTCAATAATAATAATAATAGAATAGCATTGAAGGTCTACCACCTTGAATGGTTTCCAATATAATGCCAAGAAAATGAGAATCCAATGTTGAATGATAAATCAAAACAAGAGTTGCATGAGTTATCACTCCAAGAAACTCTTTGAGGTTGTAAGTCAAAGATGCTTGGTAACTTAAAGTAAACTTGTTTTTGTGTTTTTGTATGTATGGATCAATGGGATAACTCAAATACAACATGATATCCAGACAGTCAAAATGAATAATCAAATAAAACAATGCCCTCAAGGATCAATAATCAGATAATAGCTTTAAGTGGGTGAAGAAGACAGTGCTTATTAACCAGATACACAATGATGGGTTTAATAAACAATGTAAGAAACTATTAATCAAGTTATGAACTGACTAATGAGATGACAGTGATTTTGCAGTTAAAACAACTTGAATAAGAGAACAAAAGAAGGGTGAAAATCTGACATTAATAGAGAGAGAAGCTTGTGATCTGTATTATCATATGAAAAGTCTGTTACAAAGGCATAGTTCCTATATCCAAAATCAAACCCCTCCTATCAAATGATAGGTATTTATATCTTTTACAACAGATCTCAGATCCTATAAACATGGATCTAGATTTCTAAATATGGAAAACAGAGTACAAAACTTAATACAATAAGATACCTAATATTTAACCAAATAGATTTAATCTAATCATTACAAGTCAAATTTGATAGCTAAAGCATTATTTGGCAGTCTGTAGGTGAAAATCACAGATTCAAAAATCTGTCTTTGATGACTGGGAGATTTTATGTCAAGAGTTATTGTGTCATTTGGTGTCATTTCCTCACCACATGTCTTTAAAGTTGGATGAGAAAGACGATTTAGCTCCTCCTAATTATTATCCATCATTTAACACATTTCCCACGTATTCAGGAAATCAAAAATTGTGATATGGGCATAAAGAAGATTTTTCTGGACTCTTTTGCGCTTTCACCAGCTCTTTTGTCCTAAATCTTCCCCTTTAGCTGGTGAAAAGGAAAGCTTTCAATGGCTAACTAGCAGATTTCAGAACCAATGAGCTGGTGAAAGCACATATTTTTTAATGAAAACTGCCTTGGGAAAAATCAAATTTTTGAGTTGTGGAGAGTTTGTTTTACACACTTGAATAGTCGATTGAAAACTAGAAATCCTAAGATTTCCAATGGTACTTTCAGATCTATTTTTAGATCTTGGGAAGGAAGTAAAAAGGCCTCCACAAGATGAGGCATCATTTTTCAAAAAAAAAATCAGAATGAATTATTTGATCACTAACATCCAGCTCCAACTGGGATGGAGAACTCCCTGTGAGGTTTCCAAGAACCTAGAAGACCTTGTGCCTTTAGTATTGGGCATGGATTCATTTGTCCTTTACAATTTATCATCTGAAAACCTGTAGCAACCTGTAACCTGCTTGTAAGCTACTTGTTTATTCATTTAATCAATCACAGATCTCAATGCTAAATACAGACTGCTTAATCTCTATCTAAGAAGAATACATGATGAACTGTTAATATGGACTTTTCATCTCATCATCTTCCTCTCTACAATATTCTTGTGTCTGCAAATCAGAAAACTGAGGGTTGCACTTTCACTGTCTCACTTGTTTTCAGAAATGCCATTTATTCGTTGAAACCTTGAACTTTCACCGACTAACTTCAGCTTCAAAACAGAGATTATCCGTTGAAAAGATTTTATTTTATTTTTGGAAATACCTTTTGACAATCAATTTATTATAGGAATAAACAAGTTATTCTTATAATTTCTAAAAAAAATGTATGGAACTCTATTTATGACCATGTTATCTCCAAAAATTTTGGCTTTTTCACCTAATCTTCTGCTAAACTGAAAATTGTATGTAATTTGTTGTATTGATCAACAATGAATTCACAGTTGAAATTCTCAAATGGAAGCCTATTTAGATATCTCTCAGTCATCAGTTCCAAGGAACACAATGAATAGTAATGTGTTCCACATATTTTTTGTCTTTCATTCCAGTTTTCAACAGGGTAAGTGAAAGCAAGTTACTAATGACCTAGGTACTAGAAAACACTTCCCAGAAATTTTCCATTTGAAGTTTCCATAAATAGATGATCCCAGCAATAATCGTGCCTTTGACAGAAAAAATTCTATCATATCATTGATCATCTATGGATTGATTTCCCAAGGAAGAAGTAATCTCCCAAAATGCAAATGTTGATGAATTCACAATCGAGCTTTCTTTTGTGTTTCAATATTTGCTAAATATTTGTAGAAAATTCTTTTGTCCACAAGATTTCTGCCTGAGCACCATATGAATTTACAGAGGGTTTATTGAATGGTGAATAACTCAACACTCACAGCTTGGAAGAAATAAATTCAATATCTATAATATTCAGATATGGGAATTGATCTCTATATGATCTCTTAGCATATGAATTTAATGAAAATTCCTCTTGGGTTGTTGTTTGAAATGCACTATGTATTTGAAAAAACACTAAACTCATGCATGTTTCCTTTGAAACCGGTATCTTTCAACTTGTTGCTCGAGCCACCTACATCTTTAGAAGACCAAATTTGCTACATATACATTCTTCACCTGCAACCTGCCTATTTATTTCAGAAATCAACAACTGGACATGATCTACTTGCTCATATGGAGATCTTATTCAGTACCTACTCCTGCTCTAACCATTGTACTAATGCTTAATCAAGTAAACTCATGCTTCCAATGAAGCCATATCAGATACCAATTTACCGAACATGTTCTTGATCTTGACCCGACAAATAATTGAATTCATAGCTAACAGAAAAATAGTTTGAACTGATGACAAAGCCAATTTTCATCTAACCAAAATACTTTAACATATATGTTGTTCATAGATTCTAAAAATTTTGCAATAGGGTCATTAAAACCATAAAAGAATACCTCTTTGAACTGTTGGTCTAACTAACTGTATTGCAGTTGTCGATTGCTTTCACTGATCTTAATGCTAAAAGTGGACTACTCAACCTTTGTCAGAGAAAAATGCATGTTGAACTGCTGATTTGAACCTTTCTTCTCCTCTTCACCATATCTTTGTTCTGATCTCATCATGATGATATGTTGGCTTATCACAGCTAACAATTTCTTCTTCAACATTAATATCTTTACAGGATATATCAAAACTAAAAAGATCTTCTTTATACTTTTGAAAAACAGATTGGTAACAAGCATCAATTATAGCATGCACACATTTCTGATCATCTGTCTTCTGAAAAATGGAATTAGATAAAGTTCTAGTAGACAATAAGCTTTCAGAAATCTCAACATCTCCTTCCTTATCATAATTTGAAATAACATATTCATAAGAAGAAGGATGTCTCTGATACTCTAGTTGGAGATAAGACAATATCTGAAAATCTTGTTTCTCAAGGTTACTGCAAATTCCCATGATCTGCAAATCTGGAAACTGTGTATCATTTGCATGTGTAGCTAAAGAATCTAATTCTTTAGATTCATGAAAATCAGAAATAGAGGTAATAGGAAAACCCTCATCTTCTTCATCAGTCCTTCCTAATTCATGTTTATGAGGAGACATATCACAGTGAAGATCGTTTGAAAGATGATGTAAATTTTGAGAAAAATATTCTTCCCTATCAATATCTTCAACTCTTTTGTGCAATTCATATTCTACACAGCAATTATCAAATAAAGACTTATCTGGAAAGAACCTTTTGCAATGCTCATTAAATAATCTTTGAAAATCCTTCAATGATAAAATATTGGAAGGAGGTAAAGAGAAATACCACTCACGTGCATCACCATACAATGAATGCATGAACATCTTCATACGAACATCTTCATGTTGTAGATATAATAAATCCATGCACTCATGGAATTTGAGGAGGTGTTCTGCAGGATTGTCTTCTTTGTTCTCTTTGAAGATAGGTAGAAAATATCCCCATTCTGACATATCAGGTATTGGATTTGGGAAACCAGGAACTGAAGAAAATTCAAGAGGTGCAAACCTCCGAGCCAAAAGGGCAACAAATTCTTTCGACATTTGACTATTGTGGAGCTTCCACTGAATCCGTCTTTCATGGATTCTCCAGATAAATGATTACAACAAAGAGAATGTTCAGGATTTGTCTATCATCAAAGCTAGATTTGTATTGTGTCCCAAGGAAGTTGAGCTTCAATCTCGTTTCCCCGGCAATGGCACCAATTTGTTATCACTCCAAGAAACTCTTTGAGGTTGTAAGTCAAATATGCTTGGTAACTTAAAGTAAACTTGTTTTTGTGTTTTTGTATGTATGGATCAATGGGATAACTCAACTACAACATGATATCTAGACAGTCAAAATGAATAATAAAATAAAACAATGCCCTCAAGGATCAATAATCAGATAATAGCTTTAAGTGGGTGAAGAGGACAGTGCTTATAAACTAGATACACAATGATGGGTTTAATAAACAATGTAAGAAACTATTAATCAAGTTATGAACTGACTAATGAGATGATAGTGATTTTGCAGTTAAAACAACATGAATAAGAGCACAAAAGAAGGGTGAAAATCTAACATCAATAGAGAGAGAAACGTGTGATCTGTATTATCATATGAAAAGTTTGTTACAAAGGCATAGTTCATGTATCCAAAATCGAACCCCTCCTTCTATCAAATGATAGGTATTTATATCTTTTAAAACAGATCTTAGATCCTATAAACATGGATCTGGATTTCTAAATATGGAAAACAAAGTACAAAACTTAATACAATAAGATACCTAATATTTAACCATATAGATTTAATCTAATCATTACAAGTCGAATTTGACAGCTAAAGCATTATTTGGCAGTTTGTAGGTGAAAATCACAGATTCAAAAATCTGTCTTTGATGGCTAGGATATTTTCTGTCAAGAGTTATTGTGCCATTTGGTGTTATTTCCTCACCACGTTTCTTTAAAGCTGGATGATAAAGATGATTTATCTCCTCCTAATTATTATCCATCATTTAACACCTTTCCCACGTATTCAGGAAATCAAAAATCACGATCTGGGCAGAAAGAAGACATTTCTGGACTCTTCTACGGTTTCACCATCTCTTTTGTCCTGAATCTGCCCCTTTAGCTGGTGAAAAGGAAAGATTTCAATGGATAACTAGTAGATTTCAGAACCAATGAGATAGTGAAAGCGCAAATTTTTTAATGAAAACTGCCTTGGGAAAAATCAAATTTCTGAGTCGTGGAGAGTCCATTTTACACGCTTGAATAGTCAATTGACAACTAGAAATAATAAGATTTCCAATGGTACTTTCATATATATTTTTAGATCTTGGGAAGGTAGTCAAAAGTCCTCCACAATATGAGGCATCAGGTTTCAAACAAATTTCAGAATGAATTGTTTGATCGCTAACAACATGGATTCTTCTAACCACTTTCAACCACATCCATGTTTGTTGCACCTTTTCCCTGGTGATCTCCTCCTTTATTTGCATTGAAATGCATCCACACTCAATTTCACCCACATTCATGCGACACCAATTAAAATATATGGTTCATATATAAATTTATTATTATTACTATTATATTATTAAAGGAAAAAGAAGAAATTTAATAAGAAATCCACAATCAAGTAACCAATGGATCCCAATCTAACCCTATAATAGTGGAGGCTAATCGTACTATACATCTTAACCATATCAATGCTAAAATTATATAACAAGGTCTATTGTAGGGCAAGGATAACAATTCTCGTGACTACAACATTTATAAATATTTCAATTTTTTTGGTTTGAATACATAAGAAGAGAAACGTCGTATCAACATGGAACAAGATCCTCAACAAGGGTATGGCACTATGATTTTGGAAAGATTACATTTAAGACATCACAAAGGCAACAATCACAAGCTAATGAAGGGACTTACTGACTTCTGAGTTATAATGGATCTTGCATTGACCGTATAATGAAAGATATTAAATTGACTTTTGAGTGGCCTATAATGAGCCTTAAATTGACCATATAATGAAACATCCGCATTGACTCTTTAAGTGGCATATCATGGGTATTGTTACTCCTCATATTATATGAGAGTTACACTTGTGAATTTCACCACAATGAATGGGTTTTGTAGCATCGTGCCAATGGAGGTTTAATGGATTGGGGGTATATACCTTCATATTATTTTATTGAGTTGGTGTTTTGGGGGAGGAGACTCGTTCTTCTATGGTGGATTGTTATATTTGATTTCTCATATAGTGGTAATTTCTTCATATTAAATGCCTTTGTTTGATGGATCACCCTCTTGGCATATATTTGGTTATTATGCTTGTGTGTTACCTCCTATGATCATGGTGTTGTCCTTGGTACACTTGTTACACTTTTTCCTCATGTATAATGGTTCTAAACCTCCACAGGTTTGACATTTATGGTGTGATATGTGACATGGAATACTTATAGTGGAAGGTATTTGATGGATATATGGGTATTGTTATGGATGAACATACTCTTCTTGACTCTTCCCTTATGGAATTTCCAACCACTTGCGACAATGGGTGTGTGGTGTCTAGAGTAGAAGAGTATGTTGCTAAGTACAATTATTTTATTTCCCCACTTAGAGAACATGGTATATATATTTTTTGATGATTTAGTCCACGGTTAGGTGATATGCCTTGTCTCCCTAGTTAACATCATCATATCTTATGTGGAGGCTTGCATATACCACATGTGGTGTTTGAGGGGTATTTGAGAACCTTGCATAGTTTTCATCACACATTTGATTGACCCTTAGCACATTCATGGAGAGGGATACCCATCAACTAAGAGTTTCCCTATGTTTTATTGGTTAATTATTGCTCCTCGATGTGGTGATTTAATTACTGGCATACTCACTATGGTTCATGCTTATTATTATGGAATATTTTTCTCTAGCACACATTTTTATGGTGATACAAATTTATCCTGATGATGTGAATTCCCTTGAGGATATTGGTTATATAATGATGAGGTGACATTCATTGGTTTGATGGTTTCTTGAAGGGGTATAATTTTCACCTTATTGGCATCTTGTCATAGATGTGGAGCACACCCCTTTACTAGCACATATTTCAAGGTATGGTGGAGATGAGGGTGGTTTTACCCTTGGTTTTTCTTTCCAACCCATTGGATTGCATTATTATATGATTTGTTCGAGATGCTTTACCATTTATTGTACTAATCTTTCTTGTTCAACGACACGTGTGAGTTTTTTCAACCTTCTCCAAGGCACACTCTCCTTTGGGTTTATTTAGTATATATTGAGGGAGTTAACAACTACCTTGACTCATTCTTATAGGGTGCACCTTTATGGTATTGGTTAATCTTAAATGGACCTTTCACGTGGATTGATGCTATCATTTAGTGGGTTGACTCCTTCCTTTCACACTTGATGAGGGTTGTTAGACATTGAGAGATTGTGATTTAATGTTGTTGAGGAGGCATCATATTTCTAGGTGGCTATCATTGACATGTGGTCAACATTTATGAGCCTACACTTTTCTTTCTCATGCTCTTATTTTTATTGCATGTTATTCTATGGAGGGACATGTCACCTAGGAGGTTTCAAACCCTAAGCATCCACTTTAGAAGAGTTATTTTATAACATAACCACTTCTCGATATTTTATTATTGTTTAACTTTTCACAAGAGTTTTTTTATATGAGGGACGTGTCACCTAGGAGGTTTCAAACCCTAAGCATCCACTTTATAAGATTTATTGTATAACATAACCACTAATCGATATTTTATTATTGTTTAACTTTTCACAAGAGTTTTTTTATATGAGGAACGTGTCACCTAGGGGGTTTCAAACCCTAATCATCCACTTTAGAAGAGTTATTGTATAACATAACCAATACTCGATATTTTATTATTGTTTAACTTTTCACAAGATTTTTTTTATATGAAAGATCACTATCATATTTTTTTCCTTAGAGATATGAATGTATCTGCAACCCTGTCTCATCTTTTGTTCATGAAGAAAATAGTGGATCTAGGAAAACAATTAAGATTATTATAAAAAAAGATGGAACTCACTCTTTTTAAAGAGTAGCTATCTCATCATTTTTTATATGGATTTGTGAGGGGTTATCCTCTTGGGATTCATTGTGTATATTAATGGAATTCTTAATGGAAAGTTGGAGGTATAATTTCTATCATATGTGAGGCTTTCATTATTTTAAATGTTGTTGGGTAATTGTAGAAATTTCTTGTAAAGAATTTTATGTGAAGGTCTTGTAATTGCATATTTTGTTGTAATTTTAATTTTTCTAGTTACACAATTACAATTACTTAATCCAATAGAAATTGTAGTAGGATCACTGAAATATAGACAATCACAGATACAATAGAACACAAAGATTATCTTGGGAAACCCTTGTGGGTGAGAAAACCCTGTTGAAATATTGTAACTGCAAAGAGTATTCTATTTATTATTGAGTAATTATTCATTATATCAATCCCCTTTTATGGATTGATCATGTCGGGCATTGTAATTGACCAAATCCCCTTTTTTGAATTGGTCAAACCCTAATTGTATTATGCAAATTAATAAGTTGTCCCCTATCCTAATTAAAGTAGTTTTAACCACTAAGAAGACAAGTTGGCCCTGCCAGTGTAGAGACACCTTTCCAACACTTGCCAGCCAGTATAAATAAAGGAAGTCAACACCTCATTATCTCACTCACTCATTCACTCATTAATTTCACAAGTTTGGTAGCTGCAATTGGGAGAATAAGGAAGAGAGAGGTGCATTTCTTAGTGTTGGATATTCTCTAGTGTTTTGGTTTATTGTCTTGGCATTATATTGGCTATCTATATTAAGGAATTTTTCGTTGGGTTTTCTCCCCCATGAGGGTTTCCCATGATAAATTGTGTGTATATTGTGATTGTGTTTCTCTTAGTGATCCTAACTATGATATTGTTATCTATTAAATTGAAAAGAATAATATCTCAAAACTTAACATGGTATCAAAGCTAGACTGAAGAGAGCATCTTTCACTGGATAAAGAAAAATGTCATTGTTGCCGTACAAGAAAATTACGGCTTTTGTTGAAGAGGAATATCAGCCTAAAAACCATCTAGAAATGTGTGTCTTGTCCTAGGGAACTCTTTGGCACCTTGAGTGCACCTTTTCAGTGGTCATATACTCCAGAAAGTTAAACCCTAGTTTTGACTGGTACCAGAAAACTAAGAAACTAGAACCAGTACCAGAAGTACCAGTCCAAATTTCTACAAGCTCAATTTCAAGGGTAAAATTTTGATTTTCATAAATCTGACTGCACCTGCTTACTTGCCTCAGCTCAGCACATCTAGCCCCTAGATCATAATTTCAAAATTTGAAGTTTGAAAAATTAGGGTTTCCTCATAAAACCTTAAGTTGCAGTTGCAGTTTCAGAATCAGTTGCAGTATCAGTTGAAGTATCAGCTGCAGTACCAGTTGTAGTCACCCTTGAAGTTTTTAAGAGTTGGTAATTATTACTGTTTCTACCAGATGGTGCCACTACCTGCAAATACTATCAGAGGTATGTATTTGCATATGTTTAAATTGTTAATATTTAAAGGGTATTTGAAAGAGAAGGGATCTCTTGCCATATATCCAGAAGGATCTCAAGATCCAACACATTCAAAGGAATCATGCAACACAAGTTTGATTATTCTGATATGCATCTATTTTCTATGACATTATTTTGATCTAGTTTTCATGTTGAAGTTATGACCATCATACTAAACTTTGGTCAAAATTTAATTCAAAGTATTAGGTTGATTAACGTTGAGATCATAGAGTTTATCCTATAACCCAACTTTTTGTCAAGATAGCATATTATCTTAGTATAGAAAACAGGTTGAAGAAATCACTCGTCATCTTGAGTGAAGGAGACTTGGAAGAAAAGCAACACACTCATTCTTGAGGACAAGGCTCCAAGTTCTAGGTTTGATTAATTAAGTTGATAAGATTAAAATTTGTACATGACAAGTTGATAACTACCCCTTTACAAGTAAACACTATAGTTGAGGTAGCAGTCTTTGAAAAGTATTATACTTGGTAGCATGTGAGCATATTGAGATAAATGCTTAATGTAATCATTTACCATATACAACTAACATCTCTAGGAGAAACTTCTTGTGTTGGTTCCAGGTTACCATGGAGGAATGTTTGATCACAACACTAGAAGATTGTTGACCTCATTTCATATTGTATTTCTTAATTTTGATCTTTGTTTTAGATAGGTCACAAGTGATAGCTCTAAACAAGCTACTGTGATGATTATTCGTGCTATTTTTTTATTTACTATTATCAAAAGAGTATTATTCTTGCTTTTTGTTTAATTGACCTTGTTTCAGGTCACAGGTAATAACCCTGAGGAAGTTATAGTGAAGGTTGCAGAAGGAAACAGATTAGATGAGACATGAAGCGGACTATGTACATGACCATATACATTCATGTACCAAATAAGATGAAGAAGAAGCTATATTTTGAGATCTAGAGTATCTCATATGGAGATTGATTGTAAGGAGAAGAAGGCTCCAAAGATGATTGAAGATTAGAACAAGAACTCATAGTAGACTTGTTCAAAAGATAATGAAGCCACCTTGACAGGAAGCAGAATTCACTTGAAGTTTGACTCAACTTTTCATATTTAGACTTGGTATTCAACACCAAGTATACCCCATAAGAGATGATGAAGTCCTTTTAGACTCAGAAGAAATCGAGAGTAAGTCTGATCTCATAAAGGATCAGATGAAGAGACAACTTCCAAGAATGGGAGACAGATTCCATGAGAAGAATAGATCATAGCTTCATAAACTTCTAGGAGATATGAAATCTCTTTGGAATATTCCCTTGTTTCAATGACAAAGAAGGAAGCCTGTCTTAAAGACTAGGATATGGATTCTTCTGCGAGACTAGAACAGAAGTCAGTATTGACTTCTAAGATTGATTTAAACAGATCAAGCATGTTGCAGATGTACAAATCTTGATGTGTGTCCAGAGGATTCTCCCAGCAAGAGAGAGAAGACTATGAAAAGACACTTACTCCAATAATTGAAGAAATAGTTCCAGTATTTATGAAGACAACCAGAAAAACCATGATTCATATATAGTATGAAATGCAGGGGGAGCAATCCCCATATTTACAATTGAGTGGCAGTTGTTGTATTACATTAGTTGGTTCATGGAGACATGACTATGATAAAAGATAGAGTTACCTCCATGAAATAATAATATCTACCTTCAGTATCAGTTATTGAGCCACTCTTAGTTTCAGATGAAGTTATTGTCATGATAGAGTAAGATGAGTCACTCTCATATTTCAGCAGCCACAGTGAGGATGAAGCAGTCATTCTCAGCCTCAGAGTAGATGCAAGTGCAGAGTCCCAGTTCCAGAAGGAATAGTTGTAGAAAGAGGAGAGGACATACTCTCAGGAAGTGAAATAGATAGTGCTTTGCAGAGAGCACATAGAGATAGCACATGATTGTGCAGATTGAGTTGCAGTTGAGAAAGTGTACCAGATTGGTACAATGTAATGTGAATATTTGGTTTGAAGTTGAAGATAGAAAGACTCAGGTCTGTAGGTTGAAGAAGGGCATGTACAGAGAAGCAAGCTCCTAGATCTTGATATGGAAGAATTGATAGTTTCCTGAAGATATTGGGCTTTACCAAGAGTAAAGTTGATTCTAACCTTTACCCCAAGGTCATGAATGATGAGCCAGTAATGTTACTACTATATGTAGATGATATATTCTTAAAAAGATGAAGAAAATCTTATCTCAGATTGCAGAAGAATCTCTCTATAGAGTTTGATGAAAGACCTAATGATTTATCTCTTAGGTCTTGAAGTTTGACAGAGCTTAGAGAAGATCTTCCTTAACCAAGGGAAGTATGCAATTGAAATAATGAAGAGGTTTAAACATGTTGGAATGTAAATCCATGTACACACCCATGGAAATGAATTTGAAGCTCCTGGCAGACACTTCATCAGAATTGGTTGACGCTACTCTGTACAGACAAATTATTGGTTCGGTGATGTATCTAACGAATATTAGATCAGATATATGTTTTGTTGTGAACACATTTTGAGTCAGTATCTGGTAGAACCCAAATGTGTTTACCTTGATGATGAAAAACATGTGATGAGATACCTTAAGTGTACATTGGATTTTGGTCTCTGCTATATTAGAGATCGTGACTTCAGATTGTATGGATATATTGATTCATATTGAGCTAGAAGTGTTTCTGATAGAAAGAGAACTTCGGGATGTTTTTTTAGTCTGGGGTAAACCATGACTTCATGGAACAGTAGGAAGCAATCCACTATTTATCCCAGTATGGCAGAAGTAGAATATATTGCAGCATGTTCCACCAGTTGTGAAGCCATAAGGCTTCGAATGTTGTTGATAGATCTATTTGATCTGGAGATGGAAGCCACCATGATCCTTTGTGATAACTAGAGTTGTATAAAAATGATGTGTTCCATGATGAGTCAAAGCACATAGAGATCCAGTATACTTCATTCATGATATGATGCAGAGAGGAGCTATAAAGCTCCAATATGTTGGCACAGATGAACAGGTTGTAGATGTGTTGACCAAGCCTCTGTCTCGTGTAAAGTTTGAGCACTTTCGAGACAATATTGGTATAGTCCAAAAGGACCTCCCTCGAAAGGGGGAGTAGTGTTGATGATACTATGGTATCCTGACCAATAGCAGGTAGCTCAGTTAGGATTTTATATCCTAGGGGACTGATCATCCTTGGAAATATCTCTAAGTTCCGTAAGGACGGGTTGTCAAAGTACTTGTGCATGTATATGCTATCTTTTGTCAGTATTGGTAGCTCCATTAGGATTTTATATCCTAGGGAATATTTTGATTCCTGGGAAGATCCTTTGGATCTTTCAGAGTACCACAAGATGTTGATGCCATCCTTGTGCTAAATATTTCAAGTTTCGTGATGATGTTGATGCCAGCCTCATGCTGAATATTTCCAGCTTCGTGTTGATGTTGATTTCAGCCTCATGCTGAATATTTCCAGCTGCCTGTTGATGTTGTTTTGATGATATCCTTGTGCTAAATATTTCCATCTTTGTGTTGATGTTGATTCCAGCCTTGTGCTAAAGATTTCCAACTTCATGTTTATGTTGTTGTGATGCTAGCCTCATGCTGAATATTTCCAGCTTCACGTTGATGTTGTTGAGATGCCAGCTTCATGATGATGTTGTTGAGATGTCATCTTTGTGTTGAATATTTCCAACCTAGTGCTGATGTTGATGATACTCCAGCCTTCGTGTTGTGATATTGTTGTTGTTGATGTTGTATTAGCCTTGTGTTGTTATTTATGATGATGATGTATTAGTGTTATACTAATCCATGTTGATGCATATGATGATGATGCCACTTCATCTTCTTGTTGAAGATGATGATGATGATGACGATGTTATTTTAGCTTTAATGTTGAAGATGATGATGCTACTTTAGCCTCATGCTAAATATGTTGATGATATTAATTTAGCCTCATGATAAAGAAGATGATGATGTTACTTTAGCCTCACACTAAAGATGATGATGATGTTACTTTAGCCTCACGCTAAAGATGATGATGATATTACTTTAGCCTCATGTTGATGAGGATGATGATGCTACTCCAGCTCCATGATGTGAACGATGATGATGAGAAAAAATTATGATGATTTATAGATATACTAGTCAGTGGTCCAGATGTTGTTGATGTTGTTTCCCTCTCTCTCTCAATGATGGTGATGTTGTAGAATACCCTTCTTGTTAAGGGGAGATGTTGAAATATTGTAACTGCAAAGAGTATTCTATTTATTATTGAGTCATTATTCATTATATCAATCCCCTTTTGTGGATTGATCATGTCGGGCATTGTAATTGACCAAATCCCCTTTTGCATATTGGTCAACCCCTAATTGTATTATGCAAATTAAGAATTCGGCCCCCAGGCCTAATTAAAGTGGTTTTAACCACTAAGAAGACAAGTCGGCCCTACCCAATGTAGAGACACCTTTCCAACGCCTTCCAACTAGTATAAATAAAGGAAACCAATACCTCATTATCTCACTCACTCATTCACTCATTAAGTGTGCAAGTTTGGTAGCTAGAGTTGGGAGAAGAAGGAAGAGAGAGGCACATTGTGCAGCATTGGATATTCTCTAGTGTTTTGGTTTATTGTCTTAGCATTGTATTGGATATCTATATTAAGAAATTTTTTGTTGGGTTTTCTCCCCCGTGAGAGTTTCCTAGGACAAATGTTGTGTATCTTGTGATTGTGTTTCTCTCAGTGATCCTACATATGTTATTGTTATCTAGTAAATTGAAAATAAACCTAATAATAGCTCAAAACTTAACAAAACCAGCAACCAAAATCCTCAATATATATTCCTTCAACCAGTACAATGATGTGTTATATCTCTCCAAGAAATACCAAGACCAAAACACCAAAAGAACCAGTCTCCAAGACTTGTGCACTAGACCTTCTTATGCGCTCCAATATGAACAAGAGAAGTGTGTGAGTGTTTTTCCAAATGAGAGGAACCTATCCTATATTTATACACAACAATGTCTCTTGAAGATACATGACTCTTTTCCTAACTAACCCATAAAATAGGTTTGACTAGCCACAATGGGGTTTTTTACACTTATAAATACCAATAATATAATAATTTATGTTGAGTGTACTTGTACAATATATTATAATAACCTTTTAAATATTTGACTAAAACAAATAAACAACATTATCTTATGTAGTTACACTAAAAATATTAACACTCCCTCTTAACTAGGAAGGTATTCTTTCCAAACACAGACTCCAAGTCTAATACCACATGAGCTCACATCCATTGACTATTGAACATGTGAATCTATACATCCTTGGATATCCATAGTGCAACATGACTTCACCCCATGCAACAAGTTCTTGTGGGTAGCTCTCATTAGCTACAACATATCCCTAGGACATCCACTCCCTACAATGCATTAGTACTTGATCATGTGCACTCATGTCTCAGTGCCATCCCTTTTTCATGTTGGATGAGACCCACCAGACTTAGTGCCAACCCTTTTTCATGATGGATGATATTTTTCCATACTCAATGCAAGCCATTTTTCATGTTGGATGAGTTCTACCAGTCACTCCCTCTGAAGAGGGACCACACCAAGCTAGTTCCTGAAGTACTTGAAATTCGTCCTCGCTAGCATCTTAGTGAACACATCTACAACATGATCCTCGTTAGTCATGAAATGGAGCCTCAATTATACCCTATGTACCTTATCCCTGATATAGTAGTATCTAATCTCAATATGCTTCGAGTTTTCATGAAACACCGGGTTCTCTAACAACTTCATGCAAATATGGTTGTCACACCAAATGTAGGTCACCTCCAATCCTAGACCAAATAACTCAGACAAAAACTTCTGAAGCCATACTGCTTCTCTACTTGCTACACATATTTCCACATACTTAGCTTCAGTCGTACTGAGTGCCACACATGACTATTTTTTGCTACTCCATGAGACCATACTGGAGCCAAGACTGAAACAATATCTGGAAGTATTCTTCCATCCAGGAATACTATCGGTCCAATATGAATCTGAGTATCCATACAATCAAAACTCATGGTCATATCTATACCAGATACCATGATATAGAGTACCCTTAAGGTACCTCAACACATGTTTTGTTGCAACCAATTGAACATGTCTGGGCTGCTCCAAATTTTGAATCAGGGTGTTCACAGCAAAACATATATATGGTCTTGTGCTCGTCAAATACATCAATGATCCCACTATCTGCCTTATATTTTTCAATACTTGCATCACCTGTGTGTTTCATATTGTAGATCCATTTCGAACTCACCACATATTTTTCCTTTGGTCTGGGAACCACATCCCAGACATCATTCTGCATAATGGATTGGTATTCCTCTACCATGGCATCCTTCCATACTTCATTTTATGTAGCCTCTTCATAACTTGAAGGTTTTTAATCCATTATGTCACACAAGCATGCCACGTAGATGGAATATGGATTCAGTTTCTTAATTTCCCTAAAATATTTCTTTGGGGCACCAATTATTTATGCATCTATGATAATCTCTTGTGCCCAAGTTGGTCTTCTCTTGCGAGAAGGTATCTTGGATGGTTTATGAGGTTCTACCATGTCATGATCCTCTGGAATGAATTCTTCTTATTCAACTACCTCTAGAACTTTAGGAACTTCATTACCTTCTTCATGTGCCTCTTCTGCATGCATCTATTTGGATTTACTGAAAGTTTCATTCTTATCGAAGGTTACATCTCGGATGATATCCACTTTCCATTGATTGGGAATGTATATCTTGTAATCCTTCGATGTTTCACTGTAGCCAAAAAATATTCCCTTCCATCCAAACGGATCCAACTTTGTCCTCTTTTCCTTAGGGACGTGAACAATTATAGGGAAGCCAAATATTTTGAAATGGCTTACTTTTGGCTTCTCTCCTAAAAACATTTCCTTGGGTGTCTTTTTTTAAAGCACCTTGTGGGGAATTTTACTTTTCACATACACTGTCGTCTTCGCTAATTCTTCCCAAAGATGCATAGGAATATCTTGATCATGGATCATGGCCTTTACTACTCCCATGATTGTTCGGTTCTTCCTTTTAGCTATTAGGGAGTAGAAAGCTCTCTCTTAATCCCAACTTCCTTGGAATACTCCTTGAATTCTTCTGAGATGAATTCACCTCCATTGTCTAATCACAAGGTGCTTTATCTTCCGCTCTGTCAAGTTTTCTACCAGGGCCTTGAACTCTTTGAATTTTCCAAAAACTTTATTCTTTTTTTTTAACAAATAAATACAAGTTTTACGTGAGTAATCATCAATGAATGACACATAATATACATACCCACTTAGTGAGGTTGTCGACATTGGTCCACATACGTCTGAATGCACGATGTCCAAAACTCCTTTAGATCTGCTATCACTATTGGGAAAGGAGTGCTTCACATTCTTGCATTGTGCACATCCTTTGCACACACCATATGGTTCTTCTTGGATTTCCGAAAGACCTATCACCATTTTTCTCACAACCAGAAGAGCTTTGTAGTCTAGGTGAGAAGATATCCTATGCCATAGTTCATTGGATTCAAAATATCATGAACCATTGTGGAGTCTGAATGTCCTTTTAATTTGTAGAGTCCTCCTTTGTGTTGAAATATTGTAACTTTGAAGAATATTCTAATTGTATTTGAGTTATTATCTTATAGATCAAATCCCCTTTTATGGATTGGTCAAACCATATTTAGATAGTGGCATTTGTAAAGTCATCCCATAGGGTTTATAAAGTGGTTTTAACCACTCTTGAAAGAAGTTGGCTCTATTAAGTGAATATATGTAACCCTAGCGCCTCCTCAATGGGTATTTATAAGTGAGGATGGCACCTCACTTTTTCATTCACACACTCTCTCATCTAGTGCGCATATTTTGAAAGCAGTTGCAGTTGTAGGAGGAAGGAGAAGAGAGGTGCATGCTTAGACCTAGTTTATTCTTGGAGTTGTGGTCTTATTCTTGGCATTGTATTGGCAATCTATTATTGATGAATTTTTTGTTGGGTTTTCTCCCCCATGAGGTTTCGAGGATAAAATCTTGTGTACCTTTTGATTGTGTTTCTTTCAGTGATCCTCTTTATGTTGTTGTTTTGGAAATACATTGAGAAAATTGAAAATAACCTAATAATAACATTAATCTTAACATGGTATAAGAGCTTGAATGAATAGATCACCTTTCACTGGGTATCTAAAAACATCAATGTTGTCATACAAGGAAATTAGGGCTTTTTACTGAAGAGGAATTTTTGACCAAAAGCTATCTATGGAAGTGTGCCCTACCCTAGAGCATCTTTTGGCAGCTTGAGCACACCTTTTAAATGGTCAGATTCTCTGAAAGTCAAACCCTATTTTTGACTAGTACTAGAAAACCAAAAAACCAAGAAACCAGAACCAGTACCAGAAGTACCAGTCCAAAAGTGCGCAGGTCAAGTTTCAAGGGGTAAAACTTGGAATTTTCTAAAACAGTCAACTCCATCCAACTCGCCTTGGCCTAGCGCATCTCCTGGTAAGTTCAGATTCATTTTATGAGCAATTTCATTTTCTAGTCATTTTCCTAGCTCCGGGTCAATATTTTTGCAAGCACCAAGCTTGTTCACAAGTTAGAAGGTGTGGAAAAATTTTGTTCCTGGAAGTACAAAATTGGACTCATTCTTGAAGTGAATAACCTTGCAAAATTCATAAAATAAAATGTACCAGAACCTGAAGAAGAAGTAGCCAAAGAGAAGTACAAGAAGAATATGATTAGGGCCAAAAGAATAATTACATATTCCATTAAAGACCACTTGATCCCTCAAGTTCTAATAATACTTGGAAAGATATGTTTGATTCCCTAACCAGAATGTATGAAGGAAAGAACATCAACCGGAAGATGAATCTAAGAACCCAACTCAAGAATACAAACATGTAGAAAGGAGAAGCAGTGCAAGACTATTTCTCTAGGGTTTCTCAATTCAAGGAACATTTAGAAGAAATTGGAGACATTTTAGATGAAGATGAACTCATAATGACAACTCTTAATGATATCACAACACCTTGGGATGCCTTCATCCAAACTATCTGTGAAAGAAAAGAGAAAATCCAATTTGACAGTCTATGGGAAGAATGTGTTCTAGAAGAAGTAAGAGTGGTCAACCGAGAAGTCGTACTATTAAGGGATGAAGATCAAGCCCTAGTTTCTCATGCTAAAGGAGGAAAGAAAATGTCTCATTTCCAAAAGGAGACCAATTTTCATAAAGAATCTCAACCTCCAAAGAGATTCCAGAAATATCATAAGGGTCAAAGAAAGAGAAAATACTTCTTTTTTTTACACTATTAATGACTAAGATCAGCTAGCTCTCTAATTGACGATTAGTCCTGATGATGAATCCCGATCAGGATTCGAAACGTCGATGACAAAATGACATCAACTGTGGATTCTCCGGCAAATGATTTTGAAATTCTTCACCACAGAAATCTGAAAACAGTAAAAGACTTCTTCTCTTATCAATGTTATCATTGTGATAAGATGGGACACATTGCTAAGTGTTATAACCCTAAATTTCTCTACACATGCATACATGGCATTGGCCCTCTGATGCAGGAGCATAGGCTCATGAAAATGAAGTCACCCATGACTTCATCAAAGTTGAGTAAATCAGACAAGACATAGAGTCTCACAAAAATGTAATTTCTTTATTTTCATTAAAGAGTTGAAAAATGGATAAGGACTCTA
>ML778464.1:405491-420632 GCA_009831015.1 Picea engelmannii
CCTGGCATTGGAAACAATACTGAAACGAATTGACATTTGCATTCTGTATGGATCGGGGTTCATGGTGGAGAGCAGAATATAACTCGAGGAGATTAGGGATTGAAGGTGTCAACTGTCCAAGAGATGGACGATTGATATCTAAATGGAGTCGGCAAACAAAAGATAAACGGCCCAGATTGCAACGGAAAACGGAGGGTTCAATAGCAAATGCGTTTGGTGAATTCCGGTGAAGCCAAGTGTCCGCTGGTGTATGGAAACGGAGAAGTAAGGCTCGAAATTCAAGGGCATTTCCCACTCTCCGTTGGGAGCTACGTGGTGCTTAATATATGGAAACGGAATTTGCATGGAAGGTGGAATCCGTACGGTAAGTCATTTTCCGTTGGGGCCTTTGGTCATATTTGAAATTCATGTGGTGTTAAAAATGTGAATGAAAATTTCTTTCCGTTGGGGCTTAAGTGTCGGGTGTGTGCAAAAACAAAAAGTGTTTAATTCGCCGAATTCGGCAATTTGACAATTTCGGCAATTTATCAAATTCGGCAATAGTCCTGCCAAGTAAAATGAAAGAGCAAATGTTAGTGACAGTTAGCTAAATTTAGCCATGTCAAAGAATGATGAAGACCGTATGCAAGAAAGATTCCAGTACAGTAAATGGCGGAATCGAAGATCTGCTTCGACGTAGCAGGTGGTGCCTGCATTACCCTCTTACTTGCTTTTTTAACCAGAGCATTGTTAAGTTTCTCTTCTTAAAAAACCAATTTTTAGAAGATGTACGCACCCTGCTCCACTACTGCCTGCGTACATACTCAGGTTGCTCCACTACAGCCTGCATACATACTCAGGTTGATCCAGTACAACCCATGTAAATACTCAGGTTGCTTCACTACAGCCTGTGTACATACTGAGGTTGCTTCACTACAGCCTGCATACATACTCAGGTTGCTCCACTACAGCCCTCATACATACTCAGGTTGCTCCACTACAACTTTTGTATACTTGCAAAAGTTGCAAGGAATTTGTTGATATTACGGGCTATTAGGTAGTTTCCCAACTAATCCATTTCCTATTTCCTGTCACCCAACCGAATAACCATCCTTTTGTCATATAAAAGGAGGTGTTTGGTTCTCATTCCACATCTAGACATAAAAACAGTGAAACTCTACCCGTTTCACATCCCCTCCTTGCCCAAGTTATTGCAACCCTTTTGTGAGAATTGCCTCTGCATTTCCCAATTAGCCCTTCTTCCTCCATCAGAACCCATTCACTTCCCAAGAATATATCAGAAGGTTGAGAGGAGAGGCTATACAATGGTGCACTTGAAGCTTGGTGAAGAGGATCCTAGACCAGGTTTGTGGAGCAGTAGTCGGCTTTGATTGTAAAGGTATAATCATTGAGTTATTAATAAAAGAATTATTTTTCCTGTCCCAAATCATGGTGTATTGAATGCTTTTATTGTTTTATGTTTTGACGTTCTAACATCTATCCGTATATGAAGCATGCTTGTAGATTTTTGTTTGTCTATCTCTGAATGCAGGCCAGCCTTGGGAGGAGGTGTGCAGCCAGCGAAGCTTTCAAGCATGAGGGGATCATCATTGGACGCGGAGTAGAGGTATAGTTACCCGATCCCTCTCATCTTTGTTTTTCTTGTATGAGTTTTGGTATGTTTGGGATAGTTAGAGAAGTAGTTGACTTTTAGATGATTAATTGATCTGCCTGCATTTTGAACCCTAGTGTCATCATAGGGGGTGTTTCCCGCTAGAAGAATTGGCGACCATACTGGGGAAGCCTTTAGGGTTTTAGGAGATTTTGGGTGTCTGATTGTTTTTTCTACCTTTCAAGTTTTTGTTGAGTCTTCTGAGTCTTTTAAGGGATTTTGGTCACCTTTTTGTGCCATACTAGTTCTCCCTACCCTATAAGTCTGTCTTTTTTTTTTTTTTCAAGAAATACAGAGGCGTACGTTCCATACTTTCGGTCAGTCCGCGTACATCTTGCATACATACATAGGCTGTTGAAGCAACAGTAGCGTACATGGTTCAAGAATTGTTTTTTGAAAAAAGAGGCAGCCAACCTCCTTCCTGATTGAGGTTTATACTTCTCAGGGTTTCTTGACAGAGTTCAAAGTCTTTGTTTTTATAGTCATAGCTTGGGTTAGATTTCATTTTTCTTGTC
This sequence comes from Picea engelmannii, assembly GCA_009831015.1. Taxonomy (NCBI): domain Eukaryota; kingdom Viridiplantae; phylum Streptophyta; class Pinopsida; order Pinales; family Pinaceae; genus Picea; species Picea engelmannii. The sequence continues at coordinate 407,658 of ML778464.1, forward strand.
TTTTTGAAGTTTCGTGTGTTTACTTCTGAAAGGGTTTTAAGCGAGTCTTTGAATTTTTGATCGGCTTGTTTGGTGTATTTAGTGATTTCTTGCGATCCATATTGGGCCAAAGGTCTATTTCAGTCTTGTGTTTTAGTTCCTTTTCCCCCTTTCATTTGATTTGAAAAAAAGAGAAAAAAATATTTATTTCAAGTTTTTCCTGTTTGAAGCATTTTCAAAAAATAAAAATCATTCTTATTTTGGTAAATTAGTTGGAGTTAGTTATTTTACTTGAAAGGAAAAAGAGTTCATTTTTTAAGTTCTTTACTGGTTTCTTGAAACTCAAGTAGCTTGTAGTCAAGTGAAATTTCCTTTTAGGTCTTCTTTTTAAAGATCTTGAAAAAAGTTAATTATAGAAAAGTTGGTTACAAAGAGTTTGTTGTAAATCTTTACTTTTGACTAGAAGTAATTTTTCTTTCAGATTTTCATATTTTTCTCCTCTTTTCGTCGTTCATAACATCACTAGTTTCACCGCCATATCCTTTGAGTTAATCAATACATTAAAACAAATGCTAAATCTAAAATTAATTAGAATTTTATGTTTGTAGGGTCAACCAACTAGTTTAGGGTTAGGGCCTTGAATTAGGTTGGAGAGGAAACTCTTTCAAGGCCATTAAACAAACATTGGAGTCAGAGTTAGGGAGTGTTAAAGTCCAATGACGTGAAAATTTTTCGATACCCCCATCTAACATAGGGGATAAACATGAGGTCACGTGATGAAAGGCAGCAGAGATAACCCCTACAAATTCGGACTAAGCGTAGTGGGGAACGCATATTGAGGATCTTTTGTGGGAATACTACCAACTACATTTGCCTACGGAGCTTCGTGGACCTCAAATCCATTTGAGATCCTCTGTTGTCTTCCATACCACTTTCTTTCAATACCCTTGATAGGTTTCAAACTTGTTATCCTACTCATTGTGGTCCACTTGACTATCGACTGTACCTGCTTGGTGACTGTTTGTGAGATGGCAACTTAGTTTCCCATATTCTAGGGACTTACACAAGTGACTATCGGGGTATACCACGGTACCTAGAGAAGATGTCAAGTCACACTTCACAGAGTATACCTAGAGGGTGCTTCTGTGTTCAAGTTTCACTTGCACCGGTTAGTTTCTCTAGTGTTGGCTGGCGTAACTATTCTTCCTACTAGATAGTCGTCTGCTTGATTTTCCTTTAGGAATTTTTAGTGTGTGCTTTGTGCTCCCTAGTTTTCCATAGTGAGTTAGTCAATCATTGCTTTGGGTCTCTGACCTAAGGTGGTGGACCACCCACTTTATTGTTCGTGAGGAATATTTGGTCTTCCGCTTAGAAACGTGGAACAACCTCTTTATAGGCGTTGTTTTTTATAACATTGGTTCACCAAAGTCAGTGTGTGAGACTTTTACGGACTTGAATGATCCTGTGAGGGGAGAACCTATGCATAAGATATTCATGGATAAATTTCTTGATGATACCAACCAAGGAACCCCTTCACAAGGGGATTCTTGTGTTTTCCCTTTCTTCAGAAACGTTGGTGCCCCTTTGATGGCCACTTTGTACATTCCTGGGTTGAATGTGGGACTACCGATTTGGTTGTGTACCATTCGAAATGTCCCAAATTCTCTTGATGCTTCTCAGTTAAGAACCTTATTTCATGGGCATAATTTTGATGTTCCTTCATCAATGAAGTCTTCTCCTCCTCCTTCTACCTTCATTGGTGAAAGTATAGATACTATTAATCGGAAGTCTAAATGAAATAGAAAGAGGAAGACTAGGAGAAGAAATCATCAACCTCTACAAGTCATGTTGGAGATAGGTCGTCAACCTCTGCAAGTCATGTTGATTACCACCACCTGGACTCTACAAGTCATGCTGGGGGAAAGCACCTAGCCTATGCAAGTCATGCTGGGGGAAACATTCCAGTCACTACTAGTCATACTAGTAATGGGTCTGTAGCCTCTGCGAGTCATGTTATCAACCCCTCACTAACCTCTACAATTCATGTTGGAGATGTGCAACCAACTACTGCTAGTCATGTTGGGGGCATTGTTTCTGTTGAGAAACTCAGATGGATAGGACATAAGCCTAATTTTCCTTGTAATCTTTGCAAGGGAGATCACCATACTCATATGTGCCCTGAAATTCCAGAGGTACAAAGATTGTGGTCCCTGTCTGCAAGCTCTTCTAATTTTGAGTCTTCTAAGGTTTCCTCACAGTCCTTTCATCCTTTGGTTGATAAAGTGGTCATGTCGATGAAATCTTTGGCTGATCCCACTCCTCTTTTGGGGGGTGATGTGCCTATAGACCATGTTGTCTTGAAGCCTATTCAACCAGTGTTTGAGAAAGTGGTCACGTCAATGAAATCTTCAGTTGATTGCTCTCTTCTCTTGGAGAGTGTCGAGTCTACCAAAGTGGTCACGTCGATGCATTTTTCGATTGATTCCTCTCTTCTCTTAGAGAGTGTCGATTCTACCAAAGTGGTCACGCCGATGCAGTCTTCGGTTGATTCCTCTCTTCTCTTGGAGAGTGTCGAGTCTACCAAAGTGGTCACGCCGATGCAGTCTTCGGTTGATCCCTCTCTTCTCTTGGAGAGTGTCAAGTCTACCAAATTGGTCACACCAATGTAGTATTTGGTTGATCCCTCTCTTCTCTTGAAGAGTTTTGAGTCTACCAAAGTGGTCATGTCGATGAAATATTCAATTGATACCACTCTTCTCTTGGAGAGTGATGTGTCTACCGACTATGTTTTTAGCATTTCCAGTTCAGTACTTTCAGAACAAGGGGGCATTCCGTTGACTTCGAGCACACCCCCTCCAAGCCCTAGGATGGTTTCCTTTGATTGGAATGACCTTGTTGAGCCTCATCTTCTTTATTCTACACCTTTTCAAATAAGGGTTGAATTTAATTCAACAAACATTTATCGATGTATTTTGGATGAAGGAGCCTCCGCAAGTTATCCTCCTCGGTTTTGAAAGATTTGGGTTCTCCCGAGCTTTTGTCTGCTTCGCATGAGCTGATGGATTTTAATAGACATCCTATTGAATATTTGGGGGTTCTTCCTTAGTTTCCTATCTCATTAGGTGGGAACATTATCCTTTTCGATGTTATAGTGGTGCAAGGCCCATTAGATTTCAATATGCTTCTCGGGTATAATTATGTATATGCTATGAATGATGTGGTGTCTATGCTTTTCCAGGTGATGCATTTCCCTCATAATGGAAGCATTTTCACTATCGACCAGTTGGCATCTGATAATCACCATCCTAATTCAGCGTTAGTTCAGGATACCCCTTTATATGTTCCTAGTTTTCGTGTAGACTCTACCCCGCCATGAGTTAATTATGTGGCATTTTATCCTCAGTATTCAATTTCTCCTATGCAAGAAATTTTTCACTCATGTTTTCCTTCTCGAGACATGGTCTCAAAAATTGAATCATTGGTTTATCCAATGGGGGTATGGGAGCCCTTGCGTCCCCCTCTTGGTACAAGTGATCTCGTCGGGATCACTTGAGAAAAGTAGTCCCCTGGAGTCTTCTTTAAGCCCTTTTCAGACTCTCTAAATACAAAAATATTGTTGAGCAATGTTGTTGCCCGTCACACTCGCCAAACTCAAATTTGAAGGCACATCTGTCTGGTGGTAGTTTGCCCCTTTTTCGGTTCAGATGGTCAATTATACGAATAAAGGTATTCTCTAGTAACTTCGGTTCGCTAGAAGAGTATTCTCAGGCATAAGTTTAACCCTTTTTCGGGCATGAAGGACTAAATCTATGAAAAAGGAACATTCTTCTTGGTTTTGGTTTATCACCTTTTTCAGGCCTTGGAGATTACTTACAAAAAAGGCACCTCCACAGAGTCCATAGTTAAGCTCTTTTCACACTCCCTAAAATTGAAAATATCGTCGAGTGGCCTTGTTCCTTCACACTCGTTAAATTCATCCAGAAGAACATATACTGGCATGAGGTATGCCTCGGGAGATTCGTCTCGCCAGGAGTGTTCTCCTTGGTAACTTTTATACTTTTTCGAGCTAGGGAGACTAAAATCAGAAAAATGTTGTGAGTCCATAGTTAATCTCTTTTCAGACTCCTTAAAATTGAAAAGATTGTCGAGTGATCTTGTCTTTGTCAAACTTGTTAAAAAGGTTTTAAATAGATGTCTTTTCAGTGCCAGGTTACCCCTTTTTTGAACTAACTAGACTATCTCTGAAAATGGTACTCCTTGGAGTCTTCTTTTATGTTTTTTTTCAGACTCTCTAAACATGAAAAAACTACAGATCTTACCTTCTATGAGCTCGTTAAAAATTACATTGAAGGGGGTTTGATTGTGTCTTACTAATCGCATTTTCATCTCTGCATATTTGGCATAATGTCGGCTTCATATTGCTCTCAACTGAAAATTTGAAGCATGCCTCATATGAAAGCCTTGTAGCACTTTGCCTCTGCGACCTGACACCTTGACCCATGGAGGAATTTTCCTCGAGTGTCATTTTCCTGCACATGTCTCCTTACTCTAAGCATTAGTGTGTTTCTTGCACCTGGAAATAGTATTCTTGCTTGTGACACTCATTCCTCCTTTGTAACGTAGCATTATTTTATTCTTTTTCAAGCTCTTTAAAAAATTGAAAAAGACAAAAAATAAAAAAACCCAAAAAAGAGGAGACGGGAAATATATATTCTTTTTTTGGCACCACAATGAGTCACCCTTGGACAAATCACATCCTTCGGTTTTTTCATCAATCATTGGGATCTAGTATGACCTTAGGAATTTGTTCTCGCTACATAGAGATGTTTCCTCCTCCATTTGGTTACTCTTCCAAACACATGGAGAGTTTGTGTTGCCTCCTACATCGTGAACTTATGTCAATGTCATGCTGCCTGAGTCTGATCATATTTCATTCTTTTGTCCAAGGGAATTTTCACCCAACCTGAGTCAACCTTTCTGCATTTTGTCTCTTGACCTCATGAGTCGGACATCCAGAAAGTTCAGTCAAGTCTTGATTCAAAATCAGCGAAGTTCTCTGCATGATCATCAAGATCCTCTTGTATTTTCCCGACGAGTCGTCAAAGACCTCTAAGTAGTGAAGTAATACACTCAAACTATACTCCTACCTGATTTTTGAAGATCTTGAAGTTGTTGCTCGAGCTATGAAGACCTCATCTCCAGCCATCAGGCTTCTTGAAGATGAATACTATATTTGTATATCTTTGATTTTGAGATGTTGATTCGTTGGGTATTTCTTGTGGATACACTTTATATAGTTATGTGACATGGATCTGCAGCCTATTTGATTGGCAACCATGATTTATTTCATCCCGAGTATGGGTATGCCCACCTCGGAAAGAAAATTGTTATTTTTGCATATGGAACCTCTCGAACTCTAGTCCCTGACTCACTCGTTTTCATACATTGGTGAATATTTTGTAATGTATTTCAGCCATCAAATTCTCTTCTGACCTCACACATTAGGGGGAATATATTATAACCCTAAATTTCTCTACACATGCATACATGGCCTTGGCCCTCTTACTTGCATTTTTTTCCAAAGCACGGCTAAGTTTCTCTTCTTAAAAAAACAATTTTAGAATATGTACGCACCCTACTCCACTATAGTCTGTGTACATACTCAGGTTTCTCCACTACAACCCATGTACATACTCAGGTTGATGCACTACAGCCCACGTACATACTCAGGTTGCTTCACTACAACCCGCGTACATACTTAGGTTGCTTCACTACAACCCGCGTACATACTCAGGATGCTCCACTATAGCCCATGTACATACTCAGGCTGCTCCACTACAATGCGTGTACATACTCAGGCTACTCCACTACATCCCACGTATACTTGAAAAAGTTGCAAAAAATAAAAAGTTGCAAGAAATTCGTTGAGATTACAAGCTATTGGGTAGTTTCCCAACTAATCCACCGCCTATATCCCGTCACCCAATTGAATAACCATCATTTTGTCATATAAAAGGAGGTGTTGGGGTCTCATTCCACATGTAGACATAAGAACAGTGAAACTCTTCCTGTTTCACATCCCCTCCTTGCCCAAGTTGCAACCCTTTTGTGAGAATTTCCTCTGCATTTCCCAATTAGCCCTTCTTCTTCCATCAGAACCCATTCACTTCCCAAGAAGAGATCAGAAGATTGAGAGGAGAAGTTATACAAAGGTGCACTTGGAGCTTGGTGAAGAGGATCTTGGACCAGGTTTGTGGAGAAGTAGTCATCTTTGATTGTAAAGGTATAATCATTGAGTTATTAATAAAATAATTACTTTTCATGTCCCAAATCATGGTGTATTGAATTCTTTTATTGTTGTATGTTTTGACGTTCTAACATCTAGCTCTAATTTGTATATGAATAGCATGCTTGTAACTTTCTATTTTTCTGTCTTTAAATGCAGGCCAGCCTTGGGAGGAGGCGTGCATTCAACAAAGATTTCAAGCACGAGGGGATCATCAGTAGACGCAGAGTAGAGGTATAGTTACCTGATCCCTCTCATATTTGTTTTTCTTGTATGTGTTTTGGTATGTTTGGGGTAGTTATAGAAGTAGTTGAATTTCATACTAATTTATCTACCTACACTTTGAACCCTAGTGTAGTCATAGGAGGTTTTTCTCGCTAGCACTAAGAATTTTTCTGACAGAAAGGAAGAATACAAGAAAAGAAATAACAAAAGACATCATGCCCATGAAGCTAAAGATGATGAGCCAACCAAGAAGTTGACTAAAGAAGAAATTGAAGATTATGTTTTGTTTTCCTCCCTCTCAGGATCTATGACACATGGAGAGGATACTTGGCTCATAGATAGTGGTTCCTCTAATCACATGATAGGTCAGAAAGACATTCTCTCTAGACTTACAGAAAATGACTTCCCCCATAAAGTTTCACTTGGAGATGATTATCAGTACCCTATCAAAGGAATGGGAGAATCCACCTACAAACACTAGTACATTTGGGTCAAATTCCAACGACGCGTTCGACGCAATTGCCACTTTATATTGTCGTGAGAATGATAAACAGCGGACCCCCTCAAACGTCATTTCACATGACGTCACTTTTTCGACGAAAGAGATATCGTCTCTATTGCGACGTTTCATGTGGACACATGTCATCTCAGATTTGACTTTCCAAACCCCGGATTTGACGTCGCTCCTACCACCTCCCAGACGTCACTCTTGCCACGTCTTGGTCGTCTCTCTTTCCACCTCACAAATGTCGCTCTTGCCACCCCCAAGATGTCTCTCTTTCCACCTCCTAAACGTCGCTCTTTCCACCTCCCAGACGTCGCTCTTGCCACGTCTTGGACGTCGCTCTTGCCACCTCCTAAATGTCACTCTTGCCACCTACCAAATGTCTCTCTTTCCATGCCTTGGAGGTGGCAAGAGTGATGTTTGGGAGGTGGCAAGAGATACATCCAATACGTGGCAAGAGAGACGTCTGGGAGGTGGCAAGAGTAACGTCTTGGAGGTGGCAAGAGTGACGTCCTGGAGGTGGCAAGAGCGACGTTTGGGAGGTGGCAAGAGAGATGTCCAAGACATGGCAAGAGTGATGTCTGGGAGGTAGCAAGAGCGACGTCTTGGAGGTGGAAAGAGTGGTTTCCTAGAGGTGGAAAGAGAAACATGATGATGTATCAGCTTTGACGTGGTTTCTATGGGAGCGACACTCCAAGACGTCACAATAGCGACTATGTTGTAGGTATTTAAAAATATATATAATATCAATACTGAGAGGGATAGGTACATTGAACTTTGCTAAATTACTAGCCATATCAATATTTAAATCTATATGATCGGTCTTAGGCAAGGTTGGTTGAGGAGGAGGACTAACTTCTAATAGTAAAGGGGGTCTTGTCTACTGAGGTTTAGAATCACTAGGATATGTCTCGGATGTGTTATCACATAGACTCGCAATTGTTGAGATAAAGTCTGAAAGCTCAAGTCCAATCATGCGTTACAAAGAGGGAAGTCCCCTGTCACCTCACCAACCCTCTTTCACTTCAATCCAAATTTCCTCCGACTAAAGAGGGTTTCCCTCAATTAAGATTGTGAGGACTTAGGGCAAGGAATCTCAATGTGGAGAGTGAAGTCCGAGAAAAATGTGTTTGTGTAAATTTAGACTATTTAATAAAGTACTTGGAGGTCTCAAGATCGATGTCTTTTCATTGGGCATATACCTCAAAAGAGTATGACAATTGTGGAAAAATACCACAAGGCTAGGGCACTCCATGATAGTCTCCTTCATCAAGCAATAGTGCATAAAAATATGTAGTAGAGGAAAGCGCTCCACATGAGGGTGTAGTCAATACCATAACACACCATAATATGCTTACAAACCCTCAATATGAACAAGGGCGTTCACCTCATGAACATCAAACCATGCTAGACCATATTAAATCACCCCAAGAAGAATGTCAAATCAAGTGACAACAAGGGGAGAATGTCGATCGTTCTACACCATCATAAATCCAATCAAATGAAGATTCCAATAAAATGTTTTCTTAGCCCAAAAGTGTTAGGGCTCTCCATCAAGGGAGTCAAACATTAACATGTATCATCAACCATACATATGATCATAGGGACTCCACAACCAAGTCTACTAGCATGAAAAGAAAACAATCACCAAGACAACCAAAGCATCAACAACATCAAGCTATCCATGAGCACATCACCAATAATCTCATCAAGTGAAAGCACAACCCTTAGGCCATCCAAATATCAACCTATAAACCTGCCTTTATGAGGAAAATCACAAAGAGTAGTGAAAAAAATTCACTACAGTAGGCCTCATGCAAAATGAGGGGTAACATTCCCCGCCCAACTTCAAATCCCGTGTGTGACATGTTCTCTCTCCGTAGGCCAATTGTTGATTGAGACTCTTAGTGAGCCATGAGGAATATCTCACCCTTTCTTATAGGTTGGAGGGTGGGGTGCTTGATTACATGTTAAAAATAATAATAATGAATCATGCAATATTATATGAATAAAAGCAACAAATATGAAGGAAACGGAATTGAAGATACAAAAAATAAAGGATGAACTGGAGGAAGCAAAAGGAATGCTCATGAAGAAGGGTAATGAATTGTATAAGATGCAAGCCCTTAATGAAGCATTCATTAAGGAGGTTAAGATCTTAAAGCACAAAAATATGGGCAAATGAAAAAAAGATAAGGATGATTCAAAGGAATAATTGACGAAGAAAGATAAAGAAATTAAAGGTTGTGTAAGAGAAGCACTCATTAAGGAGGTTAAGAACTTAAAGCATGGAAAGATGAGAAAATGCAAAAAAGATAAGGATGATTCAAAGGAAGAATTAACAAAGAAATTAAAGGTTGTGTAAGCATATCAAAAGGCATCTACAAGAGGCAAATATAAATATCGGAGATGGAGATACTACCATAAAAGTTGACAAGGAAATTTGCAACAAGGTTGAAGCATTTCTTGATACAGATGAGGTCAAATCCAAAATTCAAGAAAGAATTGAAGTAGGATGAAAAAAATTGATGGATAACATCAACATCGAGCTTCAAAAGGATGAGGAAGAGAAGATACAAGAGAGTCACCAGAAAATACTTTAAGAAGTTGAGCTCCATCTTGAGGATGTACGTGTCAAATATGATGATATCATTGCAAAAGAGTAATTAAAGATCAAGCAGAAATAATATAACATTTCATTGATGATACGGATGTGGAAGATGAAGGAAAAACATCAAATGGGGAACCATATCAATGCCCTCGTTACCAAGAAAATTGGTAAGAAAGAAAATAAGATCAACATCATCATTACAAAGGAAGAAGATGGTGGAATCAACAATATTCATGGAAGGGCATCAAAGAACCATTATGCGATAGGATACTATCAAAGACCAATAACTCCAACAAATTGGAGAAGTTACAACAACAGATGTAATCAAAGAAAGAAATTATGCCACAACAAACTATCAAGGATTAACATCGAAAAAGATTGAATATGGATGAATGGATGGATAATCATCAGTAGCAACAAGAGAGCATGAATACAAGGAAATCTTGTTAATTGGTTTTATCACATGTAAAACCCTTAGCTACAAAGCTTTGAAGACAGAACTTTTTGAAGGGGTATTATTTAATGACCCTAATAGGGGTATATATGTGATTGAATGTATCTGTAATAGGGGTCAACCTAATAACGGTCCCACTTGGGCAATGAGTGAGAATATGTATATATAAAGGCCAGAGTATTATTGTATACATGGACTTATGATTTAAATAAATATATGTATTGTATTATTCGAAAGTTGTTCTTTTATTGTACAAGAGGTTATTGTGTAACTCGTCATTATTATCACTTTGGAAGTTATACTCCACGCTCATACTTGGTGTACATTGTGTGTGCTAGTTTAACATGCTATTTTAAGTGATGAGTAAATAGCACTTGCCCATACACCAGTTTAAATGGCACATGTCACGCACTTCTTCAAATTGTTTTGAAATGCCCATAGTGGAGAATACTTACCTTGTACTAGGGTCTTGTTAAAGCTATCTTTAAGACTTTATTGGTGCTTTCATTCAATTTGTTTGCCTTGGGATAATAAGAAGAAGATTTCATATGGATGATCATAAACTCATTCGTTAAATGTGAAATGGCCCTATTTACAAATCCAGTCCCCTAAGAATTACTTAACTTCAAAGGTCAACCAACTCTCGTGATGATCATCTCTTATCCAAATTTAGGAGTTGTACTTGCATTATCAAGTTGCTCATGCTCACAACCATCGGTCACCACATGAGTTACTATAATGTTGACTCTCTAATTAGATCCCTAAATGCCAATTTGATTTAGTCCTACAACTAAAGACCCCATTTCTTAAAATAAATCCTAATTCAAAATAGGGTTAAATAAGTTTACAAACTTTTGACAAATAAGTTTACAAATTTTTGACAATGGTCACAGTTCTTAATTTAGGTCTTCATATTCCCAACGACAACTTGCAACCATGATCTTTCCAAAAGAATATCTTTGAAGGTAGCATCTAATGGCATATTCCCTCTAGCTATCCATTCATATGCTTACCAAATTATTTATCCACCCCATGTGGTGCCACGCATATCAACACATAACCTTTTACCCTAGATGATAGAAAGTTGCTTTCAATTAGTTAATATGGGGAAAATTTCTTCACCAAGTTGTGCTACTCAACATTCTCCAATCCTAGTGGGCAAGGACCAACTAACATGTGATCCATGATATTTACCTGCTATCTAAAAATAAAGTCACCTAAAAGAGAGGAACATCAGGAAAGTCACTTCTTCAATGTGATCCTAGACCATTGATCCAGAACCACATGCTACTTAATTTGCTTAACAATCCCCTAAAATTATAATTTCTAAAGTAATGGTAACCAATGGTTGATTCTACCTTATACAAAAGGCTTCATGACTAGGTACATTGGTGCATGATAATCGACATAAAAGTTAAATGAATTTATCAACAAATAATGTCTATGCTTTTGAAGGGCCTAGACCATACCCAGACTTTCACATCCAATTACCAAATAATTTTTCTTTGTTGGCATCAACATTAGACCTATAAAATAGATATGATTATCTTTCTTGTTGGGGAAAAAGACACATCCAATGGCATATTAGGAAAGTGTGCATATAAATCTTCTTCCCTGTTTAGATATCGCTATGTTGGGGCACTTTCAATTATCTTCTTCCATATCTAAGAAGTTAAATAGTTCAACCTAGCTCATTTTTATAAATATTTTTTAACAAATCCAATATATGGGACATCTAAACATAATATTATATTATTCCCATAAAAAAACTAGGAAAATAACATGTTAGCACCAGGAATCTCCTCAACTGAGTTATATTTCAAGAAGCTAGGTACCCCACAATCAAGGTAACTTTGGTCAAATCCATCAACAAGCCTTCTTTGGTAACTATACATTCCAACAAAATCCTAGAGAACCATGAAAGCAATTTTTTTTGGATCATGGCACAAGCCACTTTCTCTGCATATTTCAAGAATGCAACGCACATTCTCAAAATGATTAGTCTTTAAGGTGTAGAGTGCCCAATCATCCAAAAAGACTTATATTAAATACATGCCTATATAATAATATTATCATTTATAAGTAAACATAACTACTCAAATATGCTTGTATGTAGAAGCACATGTCATGTATATATACAAATTTCCATTTGTATGTTGTATGCATCACTCATCTAGTCTATTTAATATCAATTTATCCAATTTTGATACTATTCATATGTTTTTATGCATGAATAAGTACGCAAGTTTCTTACAAGTGGTATCAAAGTGAAGTTCCGCTCCTTCGTGCCCATGGTCTCATTTTCCAGACGCAATTAAATCCTCTTGGCCTGTAGCAATTATTCCTTCTAGCTATCTGAGAGCAATTTCTCACTTCATTTATTTTAAATTTAATATTAAAAAAAATGCTCTACTCTGACATTGTTTCTTTCCCACCCACATTCTCCTGTAATTTTTATCTTTCTACATTGGTCTTTCCATTACTTCATGTTGTTTCATCCCCATTTTGTATTTTGTTTGCTTAATGTAAACTCTAAACAAAAAACAAAGAGAGTGGATTCAATGGTTAGGAGCAAGGAGTTTTTCACCATTCTACATATGAAATTCTACATTCTCCATATGAAATCCCATGAGACTAGAACCACTCTCAAACATCCTGAAACAATTAATGGTAAGGTCACAAACTCCTCAAATCTCAATCCCCTATCTTTGTTTTGTCTTTAAGGATTGTTGGCATGGACAGGGTGGCATTTTCCTATGGGTCCCATGCCTTTCTCAAGCACTTAGGTCAGCCTAGAAACTTCCAAAAAGTGCCTGAAACGTAGTACAATATGACCGACGACGTTTCATACCCGTTTCGATGTTTCCAAGCGTTTCAAGTATTGGTACGCTAGTTGGGGGGGGGGGGGGGGGGGG
>ML778464.1:420652-451286 GCA_009831015.1 Picea engelmannii
GATTTATTGCAACATAGATATTGGGGTTACATCCAATGGAGTCATATCCAATAGATTTTCCTCTAGTGGGGATGCATTCAAAGATTAATACAAAAGGATTCACAGCATAAACTTTTCTTGTATTAGCAACTTCAACCAAGAAAGGACAAAAACAAGGGGGACCAACAAAATAATGGATAGTTGTCCCGCAAAATAATGGATGGGATTCCCTCATAATGATATTTCTATTACCAAACAAATGCAGAGCATAGTAGCTTTGATGTATCAATATAATTACCAGCATAGATCCGTCTTAATCCTGATTCCATTAAGCACGAAGAGGGATCAAAAAGAAATCAAAGCACAAACCTATCAGCGCTTAAAATATTGGGATTGAGATGGATCTATGTTGGTTTATTTTAGCATAGATCCATATTAACCCCAAACCCATTAAGCACCAGTTGGGATCAAAAAGAAATCAAAGCACAAACCTATCAGTGCTTAAAAGATTGGGGTTGAGATGGATCTACGCTGGTTTATTTTATTATTATCACGATCAGTTTTTTTTCTCATTTTTAAAGACCTCAAGTTTTTCTCATTTTAGTTATTAGCATTATAAACGTGACACACCTACATGGACTTTGGATGCACCTTGCTACTTTCAGTGAAATTAATACAACAAAGTGGCTTTGATGTACCAATAGTCATTAATACAAAAAAATCTTGTTCCTATAAAAGTAAAACGATATTTCTACCACTCTTGGTTGGAGAGCTAGAAAGGATTATGGTGCTCCCTCTATTGGTTTGGTTGCACATCCTTTCTTATGCTATTTCTTTGTAATTTGCAGAGTAACTCCTCTAGTTAGTGTCAAACTTGAAATTTGATGGTCATTGTGCCTGTCAAGCTAAAATTTGACAATGGTTTCGATCTTCACATTGCCCTTTATTGGTGTTTTCCAAAATAACCTTAAATATGATGATGATTGATCATTTTTCCAAAAAAATGACCGAAACCATGAGATTTTGATAGAATTAGAAGGTTCTAAAGTTTATACAAGGAATTGTATATGAAGCAAAAGTGGATGGAAAAAACTGGCCAAACTAAGACCATTAATGTATAAGATTGAAATTAAGTTTTATTACAAATGCAATAGGATTATAGGCCAATATGATGTGTTTCACCAAGTACTGTTGCGTAGGTGTTACTCTTCGATAAGATGAGCCATAATAATTGAAATTGTCTAGGCTTACTTCAAGCCTTCGTGACGTGCTTACAATTAAAGAGTCTACCAGTTGGCTTAGGGGGAATTGAGTATAACTAAAATACCATGAAGTTTGTCAATTAATTTCTTAAAGTTTTATTATTTTATATAAGATGAATAATCTAAATATATTTTGAAAATTTATGAAGTTAATACAAACTAAGACTGGCCTAAGGAACATTTCATTTTTCAAATAGCATAAATCTATATGCACATGTTTCTTGTTTTCTAGAAACTGTACTTTTTTCCAATCATTCTTGAATCTTAACACCAATCCAACAGTTCAGTCTAATCTTACAATGACTTAAAAATAGATCATTCAAATTGGTAAATTGTTGCTAATGTAGACCAACGATTTGGATTTTTTATGACAAATTTACATATAACTTATTACTTATATAATTTACATATATATTTTTATTTAAAATGGCAAATGCAATAAAATTTTACTTGCACTCAACAGACAATTCTGTCAAACTTTAGTTTAACATAACACAACAATGTCAACTCATTTTACTTTAACATAGCCATGAGAAGATAATCGGATCGATGAAAGCGAGGTAGAGTTGCATAGCCCCCACCATGGTTCAATTCCTCAAAAGTGGATGAAGCATCCCTGAAGAGAGATATTGATAAGCGATTGAGCCATCATGGTTGTTTGAGATACTGATAAGTGATTGAGACATCATGGTTGTTTAGTTGGGCTAGGGGATCACATGCCAAACAGTGTAAACAGGGCTCCCACCTCTTGATAGGTGGTGGATAATTGACAAAGACAAAAGAAGCTTTCTCAAGTTTCCTATTTTACTTTGACATAGGTAGGTATACAAGAGAATGCATTAAAAGTCCAAACAACATATACCATCAAGAGGAAGAACGCATTCACTAAATTTTTAAGAAGGAGCTATTCAAATTCACACCATGTAATCACATCTCTAGCAGCCACCGGTTTACAGTCACAACTCACACCTATAAAATTCCTTGATCATCTTGTGAATAACAATTTATGTGTTCACCCAAACTCTAAAATTCACAATCTTGTTAAAGGCAGTCTTTTATTATATGTGGTTGGAACATAGAAGCATCACAAGTACCGAAGTCCATCCTTTGAAAAACAATCCAAGAAAATATGTAAAATGGTCAAATGATACGGACAACTTTCTTTTTGGAAAACTCTGAAGCCCTCACATTCTTCTTAGAGACTGCATCAACACCCATGAAATGACCCACGTCACAGGCCTTCCTTTTGTTTAGTCCTACATGTCCAACAGACCTAACATCTTTGCCCAATTGATAACCTTTTTTGCCTCTGGAAGTAATTCAATCATAACAAGTATATCACCTTCATTGACTGCTCTTATGATACTCTTTATGGAGGTTATATATAGCACTGTCATAATATCCAAGGCTATGATTGTCACTTACTAGAAAACTCCATCAATTAATATTTCTAAGAGCCGGTGGAAATATCAATTTTTCCATCATAGTTAACTGCTAATTAGAGATCTAAGTGGTAACATTTTGTAATAATACAAATGCATCAAGCTCACTTCTATAGAGTCAAGGCTATGGACTTAATGCACATTTTCTCACATCAATTTCCTCGGCTTTGTTCTCTCTCTTAATGACAGTAAGTTAGATCTATTTTGTCTCAGTTGCAGGCTACAGCATATGGAGAAGCCTCTTTGTTGTTCAAGTTCCAGACACAAACAAAAAGAGAATATGCATTTCATAGTTTGAACACGTATCCAAAATACGATGTACATAAATTGGAGTTGGATTCCAGAATCCTAACAAACTTATTCATCAATATTTTCACAGTGTACCATGTAATACTGTCTTAGTGACACTATTCAATGTTAAAGTTAATGTTTAAAAAAAATGTCGACTCTCTCCTCTATATGTCTTGGAAAAAATGTCAACAAGGCCTTGGTTCAAGGGAGAGAGTGAATCTAATGAGGTTCGACTACCAACAGTTGTTGATGGATAGAGATTACCTATTGGAGGTTGGAAATATGTATCACATAGAATTGGGGGAGAAGGAGATTGAGGTGGAACGACTCACTCATGAGTTGGTGAGCACACGAGGATTCTTGGAATGTGCACAGACAACCCTTCAAGAATCATGGTCTATATTAGAGGAGATCCTTAAGGAGACTAGTCAGATATCTGCTACATCTATCTCAACAGAGAGTCAGATATATCCTGCAGCCACATTGCTAGAGGATGTTGGTGGTTTGGCAGAGGATCACTAGTTGATGGAGGAGCATGAGGAGTACCCAGGATCACTAATGCGTATGGAGAGATATGATCTGAAGATGCAGGAGGATGTCCATGTGTCACATGAACCACCCTTCATGAGGGGTTTTGAGACAGTTGGGAATACACATACACATGGGGATTCAAGAGCTAGGGGCAGTTATGAGGACACTTCCATTGGTGTTTCAAGAGTGGATGACATCCATATAGAGATTTATCCAGCAGTACACCTTGGATACATGATGATGCAGGAGGATACAAAGGCTTGCATAAGTATACAGGTTCATATGATGATGAGAGTTAGTTCACAAGGGCCTGCATAGGTGTAGAATGGGATTCAGAGGGACACATTGGATTGTAGGGAGGAGACATACTTAGTGGAGCATGGAGATTCCTCTCCCTTGCAGTAGTACATGTTTCTGGGATATCACCTTCACAGTAGTAGTAGCTACATGAGTGACGATGGAAGGAGTCTAATTGACCAACAGGTTGTGGAGTTACCGATTGTTGTACCTGATGGTTGGAGTTTAGTGATGAGTACAGACGATTATTCACCATGGGTACCAGTGGATGAGATGGTGGTTAATTATTTGAAGTCCAAATGAACTTTGGATCAACGGTCACAAACGTAGCAAGAGAGACGAATATGTGGAAAACGCGGCAAGAGAGATGACAACGTGGAAAGAGAGACGTCAACGTGGCAATAGCGATGTTTTCGGGCAATATGGAAAAAAAAAATTAATTTCCTCTATTTTTCGACAGTATGGCCAATTTTGTCCATAACGACACAAATAGAACGTCGGAATTTTTATAATATGTACTAGCCTTACACAATAATCCCAACCCCTTCGATCCAACACATGACAATTGAACCCTGAAGCACTTCTAGCCTTGACTACTTACTCATCATTTTTGGCTCCACATCTGACCGTTGTTCATGCATAAGTACTTCATCCTTTTGTTATTGTTACATCTATGTCCATTTTAGGTTTGATGTTGTCAAAAAATTTGCTTCTTGTCTTTGTTATGGTGAATTTATATGCTTTTATAAGTCATGTTTTGAGTTCCTGCAATTGTCTACATTCAAGACATTAATTAATTTTACCATCATCTCATTGGAATAATATTAATGTTTGATAATAATGAATCAAAGAATATTTATACCAATGGTTGAAATAATTATTGCATATATTATTTATCAACTATCATAAGATTATTGAAAGTGTCGAGTTTATTCTACAATGAAAACACTGCATTCACTAAAATATGTAATGTACCCTTCTATTACAAAAATTCTCAAATAATATCATACATGATGACAAACATTGCATATTTGGTTGTCTAAGTAGGGTTGAATTAAATTTTGATGATGATGAGTATTTTGGACAATAGACTGAGTAAAATTTGAAGTAGTAAAAATTCATTCATGTTGGGTAAAACATTGGTCGCAGAGCAATGCCATTCAAAACGTTGCAATTGCGACATAAATCTTCACAAATGTGGCAAGAACGACGTATATGTCACAAATGTGGCAAGAGAGACGCACTATCCCCATAACATTGTGACCATGAACACAACAACCCCTTAATACACTATGATCCCCGATACAATCACGCCTAACACATTACGACCCCAAACACACTAATCCTCTAATACACTATGGTTGGCATTAACCCATTTGAGTCCGAACACAATCATGATTTAATATATTGACTCAATCCCATGAACCTAGTAACCCACTAGTCATATTTGACCATCGTTAACTATATTGACCATGGTTGATGCATGTCCCCATGAACCTCCTAACTATTTAATCCCACTGAACCCATCTCATAACCCCTTGACCCACTAACTTCATCGAAACATACCCACTAATACATTAACTATGTAACTTACTAATCCCTTAACCCATGACCCTCTTATTACATTCACTCTAGTAACCAACTAACCCTTCACGCTTATTGACGATATTGATCTCCATTGACTATTGTTGACCATGATTGAGCATAATTCATCATGTTTGACTATAGTTGACCATATTTAACATGGTTGACTCATATTGACCATATTAATAACCTACACTTGTTCTAAACCTACAACTAGCACACTAGTTTAGTTTCCATTAAGGCTTAAGGAAGCTTTTCTCATGATACCATTTTACTACTCACTTGGCATCCAACCTCTCAAGTACTCAATGCTCCGACACTGAAATTTTCATGATGGTCCCAAATAGATTCTAACCCTTTACACACTAATCATTTACCCCTATAACTCATGACATGAAAATCACACCCTAAAACATTCTAACCACTAACTACTATGACCCCAAAGCGTCGTTATTATAGAAAACTTGTCGCAACATCCATCAAATGCAACATATTTATAGATTTTGTAATGTCGCAATTTCGACGTAACAAAAACCTAAGTGACCGTTATTATTTTGACTTGGTCAACATACTAAGGTGACCGTTGGAGGGGAAAACCTAGTTTCCAAAACGTCGCAATTGCAACATCAATCTTCACAAATGTGGCAAGAACGACATCTATGTCACAAACGTGGAAAGAGAGACATTCTGGTGGAAAATGTGGCAAGAGATACGTTAATGTGGCAAGAGAGACATCAACGTGGCAAGACCGACGTTATCACGCAATATGATTTATTTTTTTTAATTTCCTCTATTTTGCGACAATATGGACAATTTTGTCGATAACGCTGCAAATAAAACGTCGGAATTTTTACAATATGTACTAGTGAAACTGGATTCAAGAAATCCGATGAGAATGAAGTATGTACTCTATGTACTAGGTCTTACAAAGAACTTACTTTCTATCTCAACCCTATATAAGAAAGGCTTCAGGGTTTCATTCATAGATGGTGAAGTTCTTATGTGGCCTAAAGGAAAAAATATAGAATATGAAGTTGTTATTGGAACAGAAGAAGGAGGTTTGTACAAGTTAAAAGGTCACTCAGATGTAGTATTACCTCACTCTACTAAAATTCTTTGTGGACTTTGGCATAGAACACTAGCTCACATCAACTACAAATCCTTACCATATGTAAGCAAGGTAGTTATAGGTTTACCATAATTTAAGGTTGATCATGAAGGGTGTATGCAAAGGATGTGCACAAGGAAAGAACATAAAGAATCCTTTACCAAAGAGAAATAGTAAAGTAGAAGGAATCTTGGAACTCATCCACTCAGATGTATGTGATACAATGCCATCAACCTCTCTAAGAGGGTATGTATACTATGTATCATTTATTGATGATTACTCTCGTAAGACTTGGGTTTATTTCTTGAAATCAAAAGATGAATTACTCAAAAAGTTCAAGGAATTCAAAGCCTTGGTAGAAAACCTCTCCGAAAGAAAAATCAAGATACCCGGGTCAGATAATGGAGGATAGTCCACCTCAAATGAATTTGGAAGATTTTGCATAGATGTCGGGATTAGGAGGGAGCTCACCACTCCCTATAATCCTCAACAAACTAGTGTAGCAGAAAGAAAGAATAGAACAATTATGGAAGAAGTAAAGACTATGATTCACGATCAAGATCTTCCAATGCACTTATGGGTTGAAACAGCAAGAACAACAGTTTATGTCCAAAAAAAATTATCCCATAGTGAACTTGGATTCAAAACCCCCGAAGAAATGTTCACTGGAAAGAATCCAGAAGTAATCCATCTCAAAATATTTGGTTGTCCAGTATTTGTACACATTCCAAAAGAAAAGAGAATTAAGTTGTATCCCTCAGGAAACAAAGGAATATTTGTTGGATACTATGAGGCCTCTAATGCCTTTATAATTCACATACCAGGTTACCATCATATTGATATCGAAAGAGATGTAACCTTTCATGAATATGTAGCACTCAAGAGATCAAGGAAATTCCATCTTGGAAAAGTATATGAAGAACATGTAGCTCCCATAGTTGCAGAACCCATGAAGGAAGTTACAGTTACCCGTGATGATGAGATTCCAGAAGATCATGATATGATAGAATATCAAGAACCTCCATGTATGAAAATCTCTCACAAGAGAAAGCCATCTTGGGCGAGATAACTTATTCAAGATGCAGAGAAGTATGGTGCCCCAAAAGGAACCATGAGACAAAGCAAGAAACTTAACCCATTATCCAACTATATGACCTTGATGTGTGATCTCATTGAAAAGGAACCTACTTGCTTTGAAGAATCCATTCAGAAGAAAGAATGGGTGGATGCCATGATAGAAGAATACTAGTCCATTATAAAGAATGATGTATGGGAATTAGTTCCCAGACCGAAGAACAAAGATGTGGTATCTTCCAAGTGGAAATACAAGATAAAACACACAACAAACGGAAGTATTGAAAAACATAAAGCAAGATTTGTGGCTCAGGTTTTTTCTCAAAAGGAAGGTATTGATTATGAAGAGACATTTTCTCCTATAGTCAGATACACTTCTATCAGAACCATCATATCTCTTGTAGCCAAAATGAAGTGGAAGTTACACCAAGTGGATGTGAAAACAACCTTGTTAAATGGTGTTATTGAAGAAGAAGTGTATATATAACAACCACAAGGGTTCGAAGTTGAAGATAGAAAGACTCATGTTTGTAGATTGAAGAAAGATCTATACGAGCTGAAGCAAGCTCCTAGAGCTTGGTATGGTAGAATTGATAGTTTCTTGACAAGCTTGGGCTTTACCAAGAGTAAAGATGATTCTAACCTTTACTTCAAGGTTATGAATGTTGAGCCAGATATATTTCTATTGTATTTGGATGACTTATTCTTAACATGAGAAGAAAAGTTCATCACAGATTGTAAGAAGAAGCTCATTGCAGATTTTGAGATGAAATACCTAGGCCCGATGGATTATTTCTTAGGTCTTGAAGTTTGGTAGAATCTAGAGAAGATATTACTTAACCAAGGGAAGTATGCAATTGAAATACTGAAGAGATTTGACATGTTGGAATGTAAATCCATGAAGACACCCATGGAAACAAATTTGAATCTCGTGGTTGATACTTTATTAGAATTGGTTGATGCTACTCTATATAGAAAAAGTATTGGTTCGTTGATGTATCTGATGAATACTAAACCAAATATATGATTTGTTGTGAACACCTTGAGTCAGTATCTGATAGAGCCCAGATGTGTTCACCTTGTAGCTGCAAGGCATGTGATAAGATACCTTAAGGGTATGTTGAATTATGGTCTCTATTATACTAGAGCTCATGACTTTAGGCTATATGGTTATATTGATTCAGATTGGGCTGGAAGTGCTTTTGATAGAAAGAGAACTTCAGGATGTTGTTTCAATTTGGGGCCAGTCATGACTTCATGGAAAAGCAGGAAGCAATCCAATAATGCTCTCAGCACAACAGAAGTGGAATATATTGCAACATGTTCCACCATTTGTGAATCCATATGGCTTTGGAAGTTTTTGACAAGTCTATTCGATATCGAGATGGAAGTTACCATGATTCTATGTGATAACCATAGTTTCATAAAGATGACAGAGAACCCAATGTTCCATGATAAGTTGAAGAACATATAGATTCATTACCACTACATTCGTGATATGATGCATAGGGGAGTTGTAAAGCTCCAATATGTTGGCCCAGATGAGAAGGTTGTAGATGTGTTGACCAAGCCTCTGTCTCGTGTGAAATTTTAGTACTTCTGAGACAAGATCCTGACCAACAAAGGGTATCTCCATTAGGATTTTATATCTTAGGGGATTGATCATCTCTAAAAAGATCCTGATCTGAAGGTCCGGTAAGGAAAGTATGTCAGAGTACCTATGCATGTATATGCCAGTTGTGGTCAGTAGTGGTAGCTCCATTAGTATTTTATATCCTATGGAATCTTATGATTCTTGGGAAGATCCCAAAGTTCTGGTAAGGACAGTCTATCAGAGTACCACGTGGTATCTTGTTAGGATTTTATATCCTAGGGAATCTTATGATTCATGGGAAGATCCTGAAGGTCCAGTAAGGACGGTCTATTAGAGTACCACAAAATGTTCTTGCTGCACCTGCCTCATTATGTTTCCATATGATGATAATGTTATTGTCTCAGCCTCATGTTGATGATGTTGTTGTATCAACCTCATGTTGTTGATGATGGTGTACCAACATCGGTTTGGTGATATTGTTGTTCTAGATTTATGATAATTGATGTTGATGTTTCAACTTCATCTCGATGATGATGATGATGATGATGCTACTCTAGCTCCATGATGTGAACGATGATGATATTTATGATGATAAAAACTTTCGATGATTTGTAGATGTGCCAATCAGTGTTCCAGATGTTGATGATGATGCTTCCCTCACTCTCTCTCTCTCTCCTGATGATGTTGTATTGGGTTATGTCAGTATAATACCCTTCTCGTTAAGGGGGAGTGTTGAAATATTGTAACTTCAAAGAATATTATAATTACATTTGAGTTATTATATTATAGATCAATCCCCTTTTTTTGATTGGTCAAACCATATTTATATAGTGGAATTTGTAAAGTCGTCCCCTGGGGTTTTAACCACTCTTGGAAGAAGTTAGTCCTACTAAGTGAAGAGACATAACCCTAGAGTCTCCTCAACGAGTATTTATAAGTGAGGATGGAGCCTCACTTGTGTAAATGTGTTGAACCTACACATAATATATCTAGCTAGGAATATACATACACAGTTGCATAGAAAATATGAGAAAAGAGAAGCATTAGAGAAAGAATGGAAAAATTCACATTAACCAAATGAATGAATGATAATTTACACATGATATAATATATATAATTCAACTAATGTGCACTGGAGGAGAATCCAATGCACCATAGTAGTGGTCTAGAGTGATCTGGACACACACCAACAGTTATGGGAGTAAACTGCCACCTAGTCTAGTCTCTTAGACAGTTACAAGAATGAACTACCACCTAGTCTGAGTTAACTAGTCTCTATGTCTTTAGTTAACTAACTGAAATAGAGTGAAGTGAGGAGGAGATCATGGAATCATGACTAATGCACTAGTATGGTGACGATCCCAAGGACAATGTGCATTAGCTTGTGATGAGCCCAATGTTGCATGGCGATAATCCCAATGTAGCATCTAGACTCCACTCAAATGATCAAACTGAAGTGTGAACTGAAGAGAATATTCTCCTAGAGAAATATTATCCCTAAAATATAGGATATTGAATAATGACTAATAAAAATAGGTAAAAACTTAGGAAAAATAAATCCTATGTGTTGTGAAGTATCTCCAACACCCCCCCTGAACATCACTATGGGGAAAATAAAGAATGGGTCCTAGCAATGAGGCCATGTTAGGCACCCAAATACAAAATATACACTGAGATAAATGAGAAAAGAGGGAAAACCTCATGGGAACCCCCCCTGCAAAGTACAATGTATGTAAAAAGAAGAACTGACAGTTGCTAGTAAATTGTGTCCTTCACTCCAAGATGACTGCGCAGAGAATGCAAATTATGCTCAGTGAAGATCTTGGTGAATATGTCTGCAATTTGTTCTACTGGAGGAAAAAATTACAGGTCGATGATCCCCTCATGTACTAAGTCCCATATGTAGTGCATATGGATATCGATGTTCTTCATTTGTTTCCTCTGAACTGGATCTCTGCAGAACTTCATAGTGCTCTAGCTGTCACACCAGATGACGATCGACCAATGAAACTAAATTCCCAACTCAGTGAGAAAATGTTGTAGCCACATAACCTGAATGGTTATGTTAACTACCCTTTTGTACTCTTCCTCGGTTGAAGATAGAGCAATAGAAGTTTGCTTCTTGCTCGACCAACATATAGACATGGAACCAAGACTGAGTGGGTAACCAGATGTGGACTTGTGATCAATGTTATCGCCATCCCAGTTAGAATCAGTGAACCCGATGAGGTCCAATGTAGAATCTATTGAATAGTGAATCCCAAAATTGATGGTTCCCTGTACGTATCGAAGGATACACTTTGCATCCTTCCAATGTAGCTAATGTGGCTCCTACATGAACCTGGAGACTGCTCCAACTGCACAGGAGAGGTCTGGTCTGGAGTGTGTGAGATACAACAAGCTCCCCACTAGTTTTCTATACACTGTGATGTCAACCAGTGGATTTTCCCCTCCATCCTCAAGTCTAGATCCTGATAGGAAAGGAGTCGGGGAAGACTTGTTGTCTATCATGTGAAATATCTCAAGGAGATCTCACTCATACTTTGTCTAAGAAATTTTGATTCATAATGCATCCCGATTGATCTCGAGTCCAATGAATAAATGTAGCAGACCCATGTCCATCATCAAAAACCTTTCATTCATAATCCTCTTGACTACAACAATCTCTGAAGTCGAGCAACCGGTGATCAGCAAATCGTCAACATATAGAACTAGGAGTAGAAGTGAATCAATTTTCCTGAGCATGTAAACATTTGGGTTTGACTTACAATGTACAAAGTTATATGAAAATAGGTAGGAGTCCATATTGGCATACCATTCCCTCGAAGCCTACTTGAGTCCATAAAGAGACTCCTTTAGTCGACAGACCAAAGATGAATATTTCATAAATCCCTGGGGCTACTCCATATAGATCTCCTCAGAGAGATCGTCATGAAGAAATGCATTTTTTACATCCATATGATGGACTTCCCATCCCTTGGCTTCCACAATGGAAAGTTCCAAACATATGGAATCCATATTTTCTATTGGAGCGAAGGTTCCATCATAGTCAATTACATGCACCTACTGAAATCCTTTGGAAACTATCCTAGATTTGTATCCGCTAACATGTCCATCTGATGCACTCTTGGTCCTATAGACCCATCTTCACCTGAAATTTTTCCTTCCTAAAGGAAGGGGAACCAGATCCCAAGTCCGATTCTTGAGGAGGGAGTTGTACTCCTCCTGCATGGAGGATTCCGAAAAGGTATTTCCAGCAGTCTCTACATAAGACTGTGGATCTAAATACTGAACCAAGAAAAGATGTATGGGTGGCATCATTTTAGTGGAAGTGAGTGCAAGAGGAGGCTCCTAGAAATCAGATCGAGTCCTCCTAGTATCAGTTGGATCCCCAACAGGATCCCTTGCATCCTAAAGAGTATTATTGGCCCGCTTTGGCCTCTACTCTAGCTTTGCATCGGCATTCGGATGCACTGAATCTGCATCTGACTGTACTGACTATGTATCTGTATCATATGAATCCTATGAATCATAAATCTCATCTAAAGAATATTCATCATGTGCATGCTCATCATCTCTAACAGGTGGAAAAAAAAAGTGTTTGCATGCAACTGTTGAGGTAGATGTGAGATACTTTCCACGAATTGGACACTATGCTCAATGATGAGTCGGTCCAAGGAAATATCAATGAGTCTGTATCCCTTCACACCATCTAGATATCCAACAAATATACACTATGTTCTTTGTGGATCAAGTGTCTTCCTCTTCTCATTGGGAATCTTGGTCCATGCACATGAATCGAAAATACGGAGGTGGGTCACTTCCAGTTTTAGGCTGCTCCAAGCCTCATAAGGGTTCTTATCCTTGACAGATATATGGGGATATTGTTTTTGGATTTAGGTTGCACAATTAAGTGTTTCAACCCATAATCTTTGTGGAAGTGACTTTGCATGTAGCATGCAATATGCCATCTCTTTTAGAGATCTATTTTTTTGTTCATCAACTTTGTTTTGTTGAGTATAGGGAACTGTGTGCTGCAACTGAATCCCTTCCTCATGACAAATATTATGTATCTTATGGTTGACATACTCTCCCCCGTTATCTGTTCGAAGGACTTTAATTTTATTTCCTGATTTTTTCTCAACAAGGGCTTTGAAATGTTTGAGGTGTTGAAATACCTATGATTTTTTCCTAAGAAAGAAAATCCATGTGAAGCGTGAGAAATCATCAACAAAAATGAGCATGTACCTTGCTTTACTAATTGATAGATGCGAAAAAGGGCCCATGAGGTCATTATTGTTGTATTTTCAATAAGCAATGTTAAGAATGAATTTCGTTCCATTTTTATCATTTAACTTAACCATAACCAATAATGTTGCAGCAACCAAGATAACAACAAGAAACACCATGCACAAGAACACAAGAAGTATCCTGGGAAACCCTTCTCAACAAGGGAAGAAAACCTAGCCAAAATCCTTTGCTATATTCTTCAAGAGAAATACCTTCACCACCAATGAAACCTAGCACACAAGAGGGTTCTCAAACCCTAGAAGACTAGCGCCCAAGAGAGGTGTGCACTTTTCCAAGAAGGTGTACTTGCTGAAATTTCCAAACTCACACAAAATATATGTTTCCTCAATGGGGAATTTACCTTTACTTATACTAGACCGAACCTATCAACATAAGTGTCTATTGGCACAATAGGGTCGACCTCACTAACTCACAATATAATTAATAATAACCATATTAATTATCTTTTACATTAATTATCAATCATAATAAGGTGGGGTCGACATGTACCCTTTACATTACAATTAGGGTTACAGGAAGGTCTGACTCTTGAACAATATATCAAGGGATCTTATATACCCACTAGTTCTCATCCACTAGGGGCACATCCATAGGGATGTCCATATCTATGGCTCACTGCATTACACATAAGAACCACTTCTTCACTAGTGCTCAACCACTAGGATCACGTTCACCTATGCTTGTCCACAGGCACGTCCACTCAATAGATCCTATTTCCCACTGCATTACATAGGAGAGTCATCTGGATTTTCTCATCAACTCTCTTCTCAGAGGAGGATAATACATCATCTTCATTTATTTTCTCATGACAATGCACCCAACACTTTGTGATTTCACATGTTCACCTTGTGCTCAGCCACAGACACGTCCAACTCTGCAGATCTCCTTTCCCACTGCGTTACACAGGAGAATCATCTGGAGTTATTCTCAACTCTTTGTAAGGATGAGGCCATCTCTACGTTCAAGCCCTTTCTCAGATAGGAACCATACACCCCTCTCAGGGGATTTCTCTCATGTTTGTAATCTGGAGAATGTCTCACGTAGCTGCAATCATCAACACTCCCTCTCAGTTAGGGAGCCATTTTCCACTAGGCCAAGTCTCTCACAAAAAATACTCAAACTTTTCCTTGGCAAGTGGTTTGGTGAAGATATATGTGATCTATTCATGAGTAGGAAGATACTACATGTGTATTTCCTTCCTCTGCACCATGTCTCTGATATAGTGATACTTTATCTTGATGTGTTTCGATATGTCATAAAACACAGGGTTCTCGTAGATATTTACACAGCTCTGGTTATCACAATGAATAGTAGTAGGATCCACCTCATGATCGAACAATTCATTCAGAATTTTGCAAAGCCACACTGCTTCACGGAATTCTACACTCAATGTAATGTACTCTACCTCTGTGGTGCTCAATGCTACAGAGCTATGTTTTCTACTACACGAGGAAACCATGGCAGACCCTAGAGTGAAGCAACAACCTAAGGTTATTTTTCTGTCCACTACACTTCCTTCCCAATATGCATCGGCATATCCTTGCAAGCTCAAGTCTACATTGGAGGCATGTCTTAGGCCATAACCAATTGTGCCTTGTAAGTATCACAATACATGTTTTGCAGCTATCCAGTGTGTTTGTCTCGGTTGGTTCATAAACTGGCTAAGCACATTCACTGCATAGAAAATGTTTGGTTTGGTGTTAACCAGATACATCAGTGATCCAATCAATTGTCAATATAAGTGTGGATGTACTTATCCTTAATCAGTATCACTCATATTCTTCAAATCCATTACCATTGGAGTGGGCACAGATTTTCATTTTTTCACGTCGAAGTTTTTTAGTATCTTCACAGTATATTTTCCTTGACTCAGGAAAATCTCATATGTCCTATGCTATACTTTTAGTCCCAAGAAGTAGTACATCAAGCCCAACTCCATCTCAATTTTAGCAGTCAATTCTTGTTTGCACTCAGCAATGAGTCTCTCTGAACTGGTGAGAAAAAGATCATCCACATATAGGACAAAAATCAAACACTCATTGCCATCAATGTGATAATATAAGTTTGGATCGGCATCACTTTTTTTGAAGCCAAAACTCATTATAAATCCATTCATTTTCTTGTACCAAGCACGTGGTTCTTGTTTTAGACCATATAGAGCTTTCTTTAAATTGCATACATGAGATTTTTCGTTGTGTACCATGAATCCTATTGGCTGCTTGATATAACTTCTTCTTCAATTTGACCATTGAGAAAGGTTGTATTTACATTCATCTAGTGTAGCTTCCAACCCATGGAAGTAGCTAGTGCTATGATAGAACGAATGGAGGTGTATGGGACTACTGGAGAAAAATTATCATCATAGTTAACTCCCTCTACTTGTGAGAACCCTCTGGCCACAAATCTTGCTTTGTATTTTTCGAAGCTTCCATTAGCTACATGCTTGATTTTATAAATCCATTTGGAAGTCACTACAGACTTTCCCTTTGGTCTTGGAACAACATCCCATACATCATTTTTCAATATAGATTGGTATTCTTCAGTCATGGCATCTTTCCATACTTGTTCACCTGAAGCTTCTCCATGGAAAGATGGCTCTGATTCAATGATGTGGGTCATGGCTGAAATGTAGCTTGAGAATCTCTTCGATCTCTTTCTCTCTCTAGTTGTTCCATGAGGGGATTTATGTCCTTCTTCTTCTTGTAGATTTTTTCGGGCCCAAGCAGGCATTTTATGTCCAACTGTAATATCTCTAGGTATGCTTCTTGGAGCAACTGAATCAGATGGAACAACTGGATCAACTAGAGATATTGGATCATCTAGAATAATATATGTATCCCTCTGAACTGTTGAAGGGGGAGAATGTATTGTCTCACTATCAATTCTCAGCTGAGCTTATCTGGATCTCTAGAAGGCTACTTCTTCTTCAAAAGTAACATCTCTGCCTACTTCAATTTGTCTCTGACCAGGAATGTAGATTCGATATGATTTTGAGGACTCACTGTATCCTAGAGTGATCATATATGAAGAGTACATAGTATAAGTACCCATTCACATATGCAACAGTCATTGGCCCACACACATTTGAATGTATCAAGTCCAATATTTCCTTGAATCTATTGTCACTGCTTGAGAAGGATCCTTTAATATTTTTTCCAAGGGAAAAACCTTTGAAAACACCTTTATGTTGAATTTGTATTTTTGGTAGACCTATTACCATTTTCCCTAGAATTTGTATTTTCTCCAAGAACAACATGTATGCGTGTCTCTTTTTCAACGAAATGTGTTAGGTGATTTCTAAGACCGGTCATGTGCCTAGAGGCACCACTATCAATTGACCAAGTATTATCATTGGTAGGGATCATACTTGAGAGTGTTAAGATGTTGATGTCTTCATTTCTTTGAGGTCTTGTCTTCTTGGAATTGAGTTTACTTGAATCATCAAGCTTTCCTCCCATCATGATTTTTCTCATTTTGGATTTCTTCACAAACCCTTGTAAACTAGGCTAGAAAACCTAATGGCTAGGCTAGGCTAGAACTTTTAGGTTTTGTTGGACTTATGACTTCCAAAAATAAGCCTTTGAAAAATATGATATCCTTGGTAAGCTGAAGAGATTCTTCAAAGAGTTGCAGAAACACAATTCTAAAATTTTCTGCAGAATTTAGCGAAACCATAGAAACCCTAGGGACAAAAAGTCAAAATGCTTAGAATTGCAATTTGAGACTCTTTGTAGGTATGCCAAAGGAGGTCATACACAACTATGTCCTTTTTAGCCTCAATGTCCAAGTTTCAAGTGTTGGAAACCCTCATAAGAGTAGCCCGTACAGATTTTCTGGGAACCCTAGGAGGGTTCTACAGTTTCTGCAGAAGAGAGAGAGGATGGCTGGAAAATGTTTGTGCAATGGGTTCTTCAAGACCTATGCTTTGATACCATATTGGATTTTCAATGAGCAATTTTAAGCATGAATTTGATTCCATTTTTAGCATTTAACTTAACCATAACCAATAATGTTGCAGCAACCAAGATCACAAGAAGAAACACCATGCACAAGAACACAAGAAGTATCCTATGAAACCCTTCTCAACAAGGGAAGAAAACCCAACCAAAATTCTTTGATATATTCTTCAAGATAAATACCTTCACCACCAATGAAACCTATCACACAAGAGGGTTCTCAAACCCTAGAATACTAGAACCCAAGAGAGGTGCGCACTTTTCCCAAGAAGGTGTACTTGTTGAAATTTCCAAACTCACACAAAAGATATGTTTCCTCAATGGGGAATTTACCTTTACTTATACTAGACTGAACCTGTCAATAGAAGTGTCTATTGGCACAACATTCCCAGCCTCACTAACTCACAATATAATTAATAATAACCAAATTAATTATCTTTTACATTAATTATCTATCATAATAAAGTGGGGCCGACCTATACCCTTTACATTACAATTAGGGTTACAGGCAGGTCTGACTCTTGAACAATATAGCAAGGGATATAATACAACCACTAGTTCTCATCCACTAGGGGCATATCCATAGGGATTTACATATCTCTAGCTCACTGCATTACACAGAAGAACCACTTCTTCACTAGTGCTCAACCACTAGGATAGCGTTCACCTGTGCTCTTCCACAAGCACATCCACTCAACAAATCTTCTTTCCTACTACATTACACAGGAGAGTCATTTGTAGTTTCTCATCAACTCTCTTCTTAGAGGAGGCTAATACATCATCTTCATTTATGTTCTCATGACAATGAACCCAGCACTTTGGGATTTCACACGTTCACCTTGTGCTCAGCCACAGGCACGTCCAACTCTATAGATCTCCTTTCCCACTGCGTTACACAGGAGAAACATATGGAGTTCTTCTCAACTCTTTCTAAGGAAGAGGCCATCTATACATTCCAGATATGTCTCAGATAGGAACCACACACCCCTCTCAGGGGATTTCTCTTAGGTTTGTAATCTGGAGAATGTCTCACATAGCTTCAATCATCAACAACTATGGATCATATCTAAAGGAGAGCAAGCCTTCTGATTCTTTCCTTCATCAAATTAACTTGATCTGAAAATTGACTTGATCTGAAATTCAAGATCTTTTAACCATTATTTGCATCTGAATTTTTAACTGTTAACCACCTTTGTAATGCAAAATTAAAGAACATCCATCAAGCACATGAGCACATAAACATGTAATCAAACCATCCATAAACAAGAATTGGTAACGGAGTTCACCAGACCCCCTGGCTATGTCTCCGGGCCACTTTCCAAATGGGAAGGCCGATATATTAAGTATTCAAATGCTTACAAACTGAATTTGGAATTATGTTTTTCATATACAGTAACAGACTTCAACAACAGCTGCAAGATGAAATTTTGAGACTTTAAAGTATGAACATGAATACCTTTCTGTGTATCTGAAAGATTCTGTGAGAAATTTTTTGTCTGGATGCCTGAATGAAAAAACTGAAGCTGGATCTGTAATCCTTGCGAAAAACAGAGACTTTTGAGTATAAACTCAATATATTTCAAAACTGGACTCAGAGTGCCCTTCTTGGCACAACTCCCAAAATCTACCTTTGATCCGTACAGTCAGTACGGCCTTGGGATGCATGCAAATCCAAAATGACCTCGATTTGTGTGAAAAACCACCTTGGTCCATGTGCAAAACACCTCGATCACTGTGCAAAACCACCTCGATTTACGTACCAGTCTCTGTCTGCATCAAAACTCCCCCCCTCGGGATCCATGCCCATGGCTCATTTAAATAATGGAAAAAAAACCCAAAAGGGGGGCGTGATCCATAGGCCATGTGCCCATCCAAATCCCACCAAAATTGGAAATGTTTAAGGTTATTTTTCCACCTCTCGCCACGTCTCATGGTGGTGGCGTGTTGGTAGATGTGGTGGTTAGGGGGGAGGAAATCCTGGGGTCAAACCCGCGGGCTTCTCCTCCCACCACATATGTGATATGGTATGGCGCGATTATGGTTTGGATATATGTTTTGAATTTGGATATAAGTTATGTTTTGGCGCATTTATAACACATGGTTGGTTTAATATATGGTTGGTCTTTGGTTTATGGCAAAGCTTGTGGAGGCATATGGTAAGGTTTCAATCTAACACTTAGATACCAAGGGGGGGCCTCAGTGTTGGCAAGGTTGAAGGCTAAGCCCTTAACCATCCCCCTTTTTCCCAACCATGGGGTCATGGTGACCTTATCCTAAGGTCTTGGGTTCAATTCCCATAGCCCCAAATTACATTTTTTTAACCATTTCCAACCATTTTTCACCATTTTAACCATCTTTGATGAAACTTCAACTGTTGATATCTTTGTCATCTAGAGGTCGTTTTTCCCAAAACAAATGTCATTGAAAAGATGTTGACGAGCTCTTCCACTTTGTAAGCTTTACTTTTCATTTTGAATACTTTAACTCTATCAAATTTTGAGATGATTCACCTAGATCATTGAGCGTGTTTTCCAAGAACACACCCCTCAAACATTCCTTTGGAGAAGTGGATGTCGGGTAGACCATCAACTACTCCATTCTTTCTAAGTTGTTGCATATATCTGAAATTCAAATTCTCGAAACTTTGGTTCCACGTCCTACTACTTTCATCAGCATGGGTAAGAAGTAATGCAGAATCTGGTTCAATAAATTCAGAAAATGTGTAGAGTCTATATTGATGATTTACCTCACTGGTAAAAACCCTGGAATTGGTTTTCATGTCATAGATATTCACTGCATTAGGTGTGAATATGACTCTCTTTCTGGTTCCAGAGTTAGTCATCTAATACATGGAGAGAGGATTGATGAAACGTTTCAGAACGTGAAGCTTTTGTTTGTGAGTTCAATTTTTCCTTTGTCGGTGACCTCGACTGGAGAGTTGTCCCCCATCAGAATAAGAGGACCTTTTCATCCTTCCAATGAACAATAGACTTCTTTTGTAGAATCCATATGGTGTTATGCACCTAAATCGATGATCCAAGCATCAGGACAGGAGTTGATGGAAATCAAATCATGACTATAATTTCCTTTCTTGGGATTTTGATCTTCTGGCTTCTTCTTCTTGGCACCCTCGGGGATGTGATCTCCAACATTGTTTTGTTGAATTATTTGGGCCATTTGATCTATCTGTTTCTACATACATGTGTATTATAGATGGAATCTGTTATGGAAGTAAGTGCATTTCTCCCCTTTTATTCTCTTTCCACCTTTTGATCTGGAGGCATCATTGAAGGGTTTTGAGTACCCTTCCTTCTTCGGATTTGCATGTGATTTCATTTTGTCTTCATCATTATAGTTTTGATATTGATGACCACTACCATCTTTCATATTGAGTGCATGCACCTTTGGGCCTTTCATTTTTCCCATATTGATGAGATTGTGCTACTCTTGTGTCAGAGACTCAATAAAGGCCTCAAGAGAGGGCATCGTCCAGGTGGATCCATAGGTGAACCTAACTGAATGGAATGTGTATACAAACACTAAGTATTTTGGACCAAGTTTGGAGAGAATGGTGAGAACCATTTGTTTCTCCTCGGATTTATCAACCCCGCAAGCCTTGAGTTGTGATAGAAAATCCTTATATTTGGTAAAGAAATCTTGGAGATTGTCGAAGGTTTTTGGATCCAATGTGAGAAATTCCACCTTAAGAATGTGTCCCCTCATCTCTTCATGTTTTCCAAAAATCCTTTCCATGGTGGTCCAATATTCATTGGGGGTTTTACAGGAGGATATGTGAAAGAGGATTTTAGGAGAAATGAGACTGCAAATTGTTCCAAATGTTTCATCCATTCATTTAGATACTCGTATTTTTCTATTGTTAGTGTTGGTTTTGTCTCTTTTTTCATGGTTAACTGGTATAATCCTCTGCCTCTAAGATTCATTATCATCTTCTCCTTGCAAAGAAATTTTATGGTGTAAGAATGAATTCTTTTGGAAATTCCATTTTTCCACTGTCTTCAATCTTCGGTACCTGCAAAAATAATTTGGTGTGTTTTTTCCCTAGAAGTTTGTCAGCTCTAATACCATGTAAATGTGTTGAACCTGCATAGAATAGATATAGCTAGGAATTGACATACACATTTGCAGAGAAAATATGAGAAAAGAGAAGCATAAAAGAATGAATGGAATAATTCACATTAACCAAATGAATCAATGATAATTTACATATGATATACTTTGTATAACTCAAATAATGCACACTGGAGGAGAATTAAATGTGCCATAGTGGTGGTCTAGAGAGATATAGACACACCATCAATTATGGGAGTAAACTTCCACCTAGTCTATTCTCTCAGACGGTTATAGGAGTGAACTACCACCTAGTCTGAGTTAACTAGTCTCTCAGTCTTCAGCTAATTGACTGAAACAAAGTGAAGTGAGGAGATCAGGGAATCATGAGTAATGAGCTAGTATGGTGATGATCCCAGGGACAATGCGCATTATTTGGTGATGATCCCAATGTTGCATGGTGATAATATCAATGTGGCATCTAGACTCCACTCAACTGCTCAAACTAAAGTGTGAACTAAAGAGAATATTATCCTAGAGGAATATTCTCAATAAAATATGGGAGACTGAATAATGACTAATAGACATAGGGAAAACCTTAGGAAAAAAAATCATAGGTGTGTGTGAAGTATCTCCAACAACTTGTTCATTCATACACTCTATTTTCTAGTGTGCTTCTTTTGAAGGCAGTTGCAGTTGCAGGAGGAAGGAGAAGAGAGGTGCATGCTCAGTCCTAGTTTATTCTTGGAGTTTTGGTCTTATTCTTGGAATTGTATTGGAAATCTATTATTGAGGAATTTTTTGTTGGGTTTTCTCCCCCGTGAGGGTTTCCCGGGATAAAATGTTGTGTACCTTGTGATTGTGTTTCTTTTAGTGATCCTCTTTATGTTTTTGTTTTGGAAATACATTGAGAAAATTGAAAAAAACCTAATAACAACATTAATCTTAACATTTCTTCAAATCCAATCACTACTGCATCATCAAGGGTCTTCCCTCTATGCCACATAATAAATTGACCATCAATAAATGCTACTCTAAATCCTTTCTTGTCTAATGTTGAAATTGAGAGAAGATTCTTCTTTAAACCTGGAACATAGAGAACTTCCTTCATCTTCATTGGCTTTCTTGAGTTTAACTTGTAGGAAGCTTCTCCAACACCTTTGATTGGATACTGATAGTCATAACCCAATTTCACCTTGTGAGGTGAATCTTATGAATAAGTTTAGATAAGGAGTCTCGATAGCTTGTCATGTGCTTGGAAGAACCATTGTCTATCAACCAAGTGTCACTTCCATGAGTGTTGGCACAGGGTAGACCCAGGTTTCAATGCTTCAACAACGCACCAACAAAACCCTAACTACCATCCCTTTCAACAACACCTGTGAAGAATATGAAGTCTCACCCGAGGTAGAGGCAGGGGGGGTTGCAAGACTCAAGTGTCTACAACCTAGCTGGGTCACAGATTTTTGAGAACAATACTTGAACATAGCACTTAGCCAATAGCATGCATTAAGTTCTGATTCTTGTTCACATCATAGATTAATCCTTATTACATATCATCGTAGTAGTACTCAAGATTAAGAACATCTAATTAATTAACACATAGCATCAGAGCAGATCTAGCATCTATCCACATATTAAGAACTAAGCACCAATGGATCTACCTATCATAAATCAAGAACAGTACACTAAGAAAATAGATACATAGACATCATGAACAACATTGCACAAAGAATAACAACACAGGATATGTGTGGTTCACCCCAGTGTGGGGCTACGTCCCCGAATCTTCTTCTCTTATTTATTAGTCTTTAAGTTTCGTACATTCCTCTTCTCTTGTGAACAAAGCCACAGAGCCAACTCTGCCAAGGGATAGGAGATCTGCGCACACCTTTCCAGATCCTCCTTCCCCAAGTTAGGTCAAGGCACAAACCCAACTCCTAAATAAAATCCTTCTTACAATCACTTGCACTTAGCAACCTTCATAGGTTCTCACACAAAGCCGATTAGAAATAATTCTTACAATGCTTAACTATCTATTTATACATTACAAAAATCCTTGAGCATGGGTAAACCCATGGTCCAACATCCCATACCCACTATGTAAACCCTAAAACCCAAAAATCCTGCAAAATGGGTGAGATCTCGCTATCTTCGCTTCCCCTGGGCACTCCATATTCAACCAGCCTGTCGAAGTCCCAAAAATGGTCAAACACGACCAATGTTTCCTAAAAACTTAGTCGAGGGCCAACAGACCCCCAACACTCACCTGTGACTCGTCCCGAGTCACTCTGATCTAGGTAATACTGCTTCAAAGGCCTCGAGCTTAGGTCGAGCTGCATTGACTTGTTCCTTCACCAGAGCCTCCTACTCGGTGAACTCCTGAATGACTTGCTCAGTGACAGGTCCTTCCAGGCGTTATTCCACTATTGCAACCACTTGTTCTAACTGTGAGCCTTTTCCCTCGATTTCTTCAAAAAGTGTGCAGGCTTCGTCCTGCACTAGTTGGAGTCATTGTGTCACCTCCATCATTCTTCTCTAGATGGAAGTGACTTGTTTTTGAACTACATGTTTCTCCTGTGACCTCTTCATCTTTTTTACTACAGTAAGCAGCTTCAACTGTGCTTTCAAATTCGACGCCTGTTGCTTCACCTCCTGGAACTGTGCCTCCATTGTCCTCGGCTCTGGGTCTTCTGGAAGGCGCTCATAGGTCTGTGCACTTCGGTCACTTAGTTTCTTACATTATGA
Source organism: Picea engelmannii (assembly GCA_009831015.1). Lineage (NCBI taxonomy): Eukaryota > Viridiplantae > Streptophyta > Pinopsida > Pinales > Pinaceae > Picea > Picea engelmannii. The sequence continues at coordinate 444,898 of ML778464.1, forward strand.
ATCCAATTCCCTAATTATTTCTACTGTGCTCCTGGCAGTTTCTTCCCTTTGATCTCTTACTTCTTGTGGAGTGCTCGGCATTGCTTGAAGTTCTAACTCTACTACTCTTGGTTGAAGCTACTGAATGGCCTCAATGAGATTCTCTACTTGGCTCTCAATTGTCTCTTCTGCCATATATGCCAAGCCCAGAACATAGCGAAGTTCTCTAGTCACTGCCTCTCTAACCCCCATCTGCTTCGCAAGCAGCTGATCTTTTTCTCTCTGGATCTACTCTCTGTCTTCTTCAAACTTCGCTCTAATGTTGTCTTTCTCTTGCTACGCAACCCTAATTTTTTCTAAGGTCTCCTCCTTTTCTTTCTTCAATGCCTTTGTGGCTTGTTCCTTTTCTTCTTGGACTCAACAAAGTTGAGCCTCGGTTTCATCTGCTAATATGTGTAATTGGGTGGGCTCATCCCCCAATTGTACATTCTCTATGGAATATGGTGCAGTAGACACTATGCGACTCAACTGGAAATCTTGTTGGATGTCTTTGAGCTCCTTCTCTATTATGCTGTACATAGTCTCTTGCTTCGCTTCATGTCACTGCAGGATATCCTCTAAAGCATATTTGACAACTGTGATGATAAGTTGGATATCATCCATTGTGATCACATTTTGTGACTAAGGCTTATTTGCATGGCTCTTATTTCTTGCTGAGGGTTTCTGCGAAGAAAACTTCATTTTCTTTGATGTCTCAGCCTCTGTAAGGGGATCTTTTGGCGGTGTTACTTCGCCCATTTCTTTCTTGTCTTGGCCCCCTTCCTCTTCTTGGCTTACTTCATCACCTCCTCCTCTTCCAGGTGAGTTAGGTGCATTTTCCTCTTACATGTTGTCTATGTCCTCCACTTCCTCCTTCTTCTCCTTTTTCTTTGCGCTGCCTGATCCATCATACTCAATCTAGGTGACCAAAGGAATTCCAATGATGTCAGGCTCGGAGAGTTCTACATATTCAACCGGTACAAGGAATTTGGCTAGCTATTCCTTAGTTATCTCCTCCATGTCTACGTCAGTCAATTTGTAGTACGATTGCAGTTCCTCTTTACTTTCTTCCTTGCATGCAGTGATGTAGAAGAAGTGTCGGTTTGCACAAAACTTCGCTAGTATCTTGTACGTATGCAAGGTGTTCGAGGTCATTTGAATTCAATGGCACGTATGAGCTATAGGTAGTATGTGTGGAACACCACATTTGATTTCCCTTGCTTCGCCATATCGCTTTTATACCACAAGGTGGTGAACCTCGCATCCAAGGGTTCTGATGGCTCAACTTCAGACAATGTCACTCCCTCCGGCATCTGCCTAGTGACAAATGTTATTAATATCAAAAATCAACTAAATTAAAATTCATAACCTTCATCCTATGCTTCACGACAGTCCTTCTCCAGCTCGTTGACGAGGTAGCTCACCCAGTTCATCTGCATCCCTTCGACATGCTTCCTTGCGAGGTTCACGATGAACCCCATGACTTGTGTCGATTGGTTCCTTCTGACTATATTTCCAATGATCAACTGACAAGTTGAGCACACTGCACCATCCTGGATGGAGGCTATATTGTAACCTCGCTTCCCCTTCTCCACATCACCATACGTTTCCATTATACATTGCGCCAGGGAGCAATCTACATCCTTCCCTGGGTAGAATAGATGAGGGTCGAGTCCCTGCATGCTCAATCCATTGATCATTTGAATCAATGTCGGATCCATAGTCACGCACCTATATAACCATAAATAGCCTCCATGGTAGCACGACAGGAGGATTTCAAAGCACGCGTTAACCTCTTGATGTCTGTCAAAGTGGGGAATCTTCATGACGTTCAGGATCATCGACCACACGATCTCTTTAATCCATGGTTGGGGAACTATCCTGGGTTTCTTCCCAGACATCTTCTTCAGGTATCTATGTGGTGCAAGCATCGCATAGTTCTTTCGATCTCTGAGGTTGAAATCGCTTATCTTGAGATCTGGGATAAGTCCCAGCTGTGGTTCGACTGTGTGTATCCGCTTTGGGAGGTACGCAGTGATGAGTGTGTAATCAAAGTCACGCGGGACACTGTCACGACTAACAGTGTCAGCCAGAGGTGGGATGTAGTCGAGCAAGACTAACGAGATCAGCTTCAAGTTCACCACATCATCGCGGTGCTTGCTTATTTTATCGATCGATGTTCGAATAGATTGACATGTGATCGAGGGGGATGCTTGCAATCCTCCCGTCAATGAGGCCTGTATTTCTACGGACATGAATTTCTCAGCCATTAGGTCGATCAAAATCTCTTCTACATATTTATCTACTGTGCTAAGGTCACCCGACATGCACACTTGTAATCAAATAACTCGGGTCAGTGAATAGATAGACAAGGTTGTTAGATGTATGGTGAGGTCTAGACAATAGACAACATGGTATGCGATCTATTCTCTATGGGCTCTAATATCTCAGTTTTCAAAAGTGGTCCTGGTGTGGTATTCGACGGATTAAATAAGCAATGTCATAATGGATTCCTTCAACGAGTTGAAATGCCTTAATCAATACGATTCCATCCGTTGTGACATGGTCCCAATGGTCCAATGGCGATCTTTCCGGAAATAACTGTGTTTCTAGTTGTTCCAGAGCGTTGTTCTAATGGTCAAGATGCCTCCAACAGTCATATAGCTTTGTCATGGCAAAGTGCCAATATGCGTTGTTCTGATATTCCGACGAAGTTCAAGTTCTGCAAGCCTGTCTTCTGCGAAGCCTTTTCTGTAACTTCCTGTAGTTTTTCTAGCTTTTCTTTCTTCTTACTGAGATTTCTTTCCTTCTTCTCTATGATTTGAGTCTCTGGATTCCTTTTTCCATTCTTATTCTTATCTTCTCTTAGCATAATAACTTCACACTGTCGATTTTCTCTCAAAGGTTTTGAATGTAATATCTTTTCTCTTACTACTTCTGGGGTAGGTGCTCTTCTCTCCTACATGGAAAGGTTCTTTAAGCCTTCTTCTGTTCTTTCAGATTCAATAGATAACTCTCTTGTCTTCTATGGCTTCGAATTGTCCTTTTGTTCTTGTATTAGTCACTCTATCTTTCTAGTTATGAAATCCCTTAATTCTTGTTTTTTTTGTTCTATAGTTTCTTCCTCTTCTTTCCTTCAGATCTGATCTTTCTCAACCCAAGGCTTTCCTAACAAGAGTGCAAAAGGGGCATTGTTCTCAACAAACTTAATGACCTCAAATTCTTCTTTAGTCAATGTTCCATTGGAAATCATAGGTATATGAGTAACTCTTCCATGTAGGGTTATCATCTTTCCTTTAAACAATCCTATCCCTCCCAATGAAGAAACTATAGCAGGCTTTCCCAAAATTTCCCAAGTACTTTCTGTCATGATATCCACCTCTGTCTCTTCATCCAGAACATAGTCTATGTTGAAGTCTCCTATTCTTGTATCTATAGACTGATTCTCTTTTAAGATCTCTGGTAAATTGATGTCTCTGTGATCATTCATTGTTTCTTTCATCTATAATAACATAGTCTCTGATTCGTTCTGGTTCTCTATCATATCCTTAGTTTCTTGATATTGTTCATGGTTTTATGTTCATCTTTTCAACTTTAGAAATCATTCTAGGGAAATCCAAAATCTCATGAACAACATATTTACAACAAAGAAAAATAGGACCTGTATCAGGGCATTCCTTAGCAAGATGTCTCAGCCTTCTATAGTTATAACACAGTTTCAATCATCTCTTTCTCTTAAACGATCTGCAAACTTTCCTGTACTGCGCACTAGGATCACAGTGATGCAATCTGCAAAAATTCTTTCTAGGTTCCTGCATCCACTTATTAGTCCAAAAATCATTTCTATGCATAGGGATAACATATCTTTCACTATTTCTATCAAATCTATTCAGATCAAATCTTCTTTCTTCTAGTTGTACCTTAGTTTTCATACTAGGACAAAATATATCAAACATACCTAGATTCATACTTTCGAAGAAAAAATTTCCACTTATCTTACCTTTGCCAGAGCACATAGCTTTAAGATCTTACCTCTTTTATTCAAATCAGGCTTCTCTTTCTTAGCACAAATCTTCGCAAGTCAAGTAGAATATTGCGCACTATAGAAACATATCTACGCACAGATCTTTCTCTTTTCTTCAGTTCCTAGCAATCACAGTTTCAGGTCCCGGCAATGGAGCCACTTTTTGGCGCAGAGAAGACCCAGGGTTCAACGCTTCAACAGCACACCAACAAAACCCTAACTACTGGCCCTTTCGGCAACACCTGCGAAGAAAATGAAGTCTAACCCAAGGTAGAGGTAGGAGGGTTGCAGGAATCAAGTTTCTACAACCTAGTTGTGACACAGATCTGTGAGCACAATACTTTAACAAAGAAGTTAGTGAACAACATGCATTAAGTTATGATTCTTTTTCACATCAAAGATTAACCCTTATTACAGATCAGCGCAGTAGTACTCAATATTAATCACATCTAATTAATTAACACATAGCATCAGAGCAGATCTAAAATCTATTCACATATTCAACACTAAGAATCAATGGATCTACCTATCATACATCAAGAACAGTGCACTAATAAAATAGATACATAGACATCATGAACAACATGTTGGATTACTGAGAGGGGGGTGAATCAGTAATAACGTAATTAGAATCATTTTCTTCAAATGTTATATCAATGTAGAATTATTATCCAATAATGAGCAATAATAAATAAACAATCACATACATACACAGTACACCAGTGTTTTACATGGAAACCCAAATCGGGAGAAAACCATGAAATGTTTTTTCTTATATGTCTTGAAGAATTACATTCATTGGAAGCACCAACTTCCTTTATTTTCCAGCTGCAACTGGAAGGAGGCTCCAACCCCCTAGTTTCTCAGGCTACAACTTGAGGGAAGCTCCAACTCCCCAAATCTCTGGCTACAACCAGAAGGAGGCTACAACCCCCAATGTTCTCTGGCTACAACCGAAAGGTGGCTACAACCACTTGTCCTTGCCCCGTCCTGTCACCCTGAAGTAGAAGTAGAATGATGGAACCACTGTCACACTATCACTGTGAGATATACCGTTGTAAACCTGTACCAATAAATATGAACCATGTATCAACCTGTAATCAACCTGTACCATAAACAAGTGCATCAACCATGCACCAACCTGTAATCAACCTGTACCATAAACAAGTGCATCAACCATGCACCAACCTGTAATCAACCTGTACCATAAACAAGTGCATCCAACCATGTACCAAGTATGTTCCAATCATTTTTCAACTACTCATCAACTATGAATCATCAATATGTACCAACATCATCAATTATACACTTCATGTATGTGTCAACTCATCAACTACTTGTCTCAACCATGTACTCAACATGTGCCACAACCAAAAGGCCTCATCAATTTCATCATCCAAATCCGATTTGTAGCTCTGTAATAGACCTGGTGTATATGATCACATTCCTGCAAACCTTCATTAACTTTTAAAAACAAGAGACTAGCATTTTCATCAAACTTTTCTTTAGTCTCACATGCCTCGTTTTGGATTAGTCAACAACCCTAACTTGAAGTAATCATAACTTTGAACCTGTAATGTATAAATATCTAAAATTGATACACAATGTTCTTCAGTGTGTTTTATGCAATTCCTCCAAGTGGCACTACTTGGAACCTCTCAGAAAAGGAGTTATAACAAAAATGGCATACCTTGTTGAATTATGTCTTATTCTAGAGAGCGACCTTGTAGAGCATGCCCCACACAAAATATTTGATGAAATGATATTAAACTATTACACAGAATAATACATACTATAACCTAACCAACACATTTTGTCGCACTGAATTTGGATCTGTTATGAAGAATTTATGACATTTTTACCCGAAACACCTGATTTTGACTAGTTTCAGGACTGGCCACAAACCCTATTTTCCATAGAGTGTAACTCCCAAAATACAACGACCCACAAGCTAAATTTTTAACCACAAATACTTGGATATGTTTTCTCACTTTCATAAAAATTTCAGAATCTAAATCATTATAGAAAAAAAGTTATAGCAAAAATGGTGAGATGACCTAAAAATAACATACCTTAGAAAGCACCATCAAAAGAATTTATCCTTCCTTGCATTTCGGCATTCTTTTCTTCAATTTCCTTGGAATTTCAGCTTAGATATCATTTTTATACCTCAGACACCTATATATATTCAATATGCTCAAGTTTGATTCAAATGAGAAAGCCTTGCCTCTTATTTATACTCTCCAAGTAGCTTCCTTAAAAACATCTTCTAGGTCACTTGGCCCCACTTTCTTTATTTTAGGGTTGGGTCCACTTCTAATTTCTCCATTAAAATTATTATTGAAAT
>ML778464.1:478821-519010 GCA_009831015.1 Picea engelmannii
TTCATTGCTTATTAGACCCTACATTGTGTACTGGTTTATGAGCAATTTGTTCTTCGTCCACTTAAGTTTATTTACTGATTATCAATCCATGAGAGCACTGGTTCATTTGTTTATCATCTTGGCTGTCTGAATACCATGTTTGAATTGAGTTATCCCACTGATCAATCTACACAAAACACAAAAAACATTTTTACTTGAAGTTACCAAGCACCTTTGGTCTACAACCACAAAGGGTTTCTTGGAGTGATAACACACTTTATGCAAGCATTGTCAACAAGGAAAGAAAACAAAGACCAGGTTCAAATAAAAGGAGTATTCAACGACAAGACCACTGGAAATTGTGCATATTGATATAGTTGAACCAACTACAACAAAGGGTTTAAAAGGTGAGAAATACTTTATGTTATTAGTTGATGATTATACAAGAATGACTACGGTTTTCTTTCTCAAGAATAAGTCAGAAGCTTTTGAAAACTTCAAGATCTACAAGGAAATGGTTGAAAATGAAATCGATTCAAAAATAAAATGCTTGAGATCTGATAATGGAGGAGAGTTCACTTCAAAATAATTTATGGACTACTGCAACATTCATGGAATAAAAAGGCAATTCTCTGTTGCTAGGACACCTCAACAGAATGGAGTTGTTGAAAGAAAGAACAGGACAGTACAGGAAATGGCTTGCACAATGCTAATGGATTCCAAATTTACAAATATATTCTAGACATAGGCAGTGCATACAACAGTTCAAATTCAAAACAAATTAATGCTTAGAAACAACACTGACAAAACTCCCTACGAGTTATGGAAAGGAAGACCAACAAATGTGAACAACTTCATAGTTTTTGGAAGCAAATGCTACATCAAAATAGAAGATGGTAGAATGGGAATGTTTGAATATCATGTGGACAAAGGAGTACTTGTTGGTTACTCAAGTACAAGGAAATCATACAAGGGTTACAACCTGAGATTGAACAAAGTTGTGGAAAGCATCAACGTAATAATTGATGAAACAGGTAGACAAAGGAAGAAGAAAATGAATCAATGGAACAGCTTTACGAAGAAGAAATAGAAGATGAAAACGAATTAGAAGGGAAAGATGAAGAGGATCTGACAGAAGAAAAAGAGCAAGTTCAACAAATGCCTCCAAAGACACCTAGAAGATGAGTACAGAAGAATCATCCTTCAGATCAAATTATTGGAAACAAAGATGCAGGAGTTGAGACTAGAAGAAGAATGTGTTCACCAGAACAAACGCACCTAACAGTCTCATCTACAATTGAACCAACCTGTTTTGAGGTGGTCAGCAAGGATGAATTTTGGAATAAAGCCATGGATGAATAATTGGATCAAATAGAGAAAAATGACACTTGGGAATTGGTTCCAAGACCAAAGGATAAAAATGTGATCGGCACAAAGTGGGTATATAGGAATAAATTGAATGAATATGGACAGGTTATAAGGAACAAAGCTAGATTGGTATGTAAAGGATATGCACAGGTTGAAAGAATCGACTTTGAAGATAAATTTGCCCCAGTTGCCGGAATGGAAGCAATTTGATTTCTTTTAGCTTATGCATGCTCCAAAAATATTAAAGTGTATCAAATGGACTTCAAATCATCTTTTTTGAATGGGGAACTTGAAGAAGAAGTCTACATTGAACAACCAGAAGGATTTCAGTTGTCAGAGAAAACAGATTATGTGTGTAAATTAAAGAATGCCTTGTATGGTCTAAAACAAGCTGCTAGAGCATGGTACTCTATACTGGATAAATATTTACAGCAGGTAGGATTCAGAAAAGGAAGTGCAGACAGCAACCTCTACATCAAGGTAAGTCAAGATAATATTTTATTAATTGAATTTTATGTTGATGATATTATTTTTGGCAGTGATGACGACAGGTTAAGCCAGAAATTTGCAAAGGATATGTAGAATGAATTTGAAATTTAATTACTTGCAGAACTATCCTTCTTTCTGGGACTTCAGATACATCAAAACAACCAAGGAATTTTTATTTCTTAAACAAAGTATATCAGAGAAATGCTAAAGAAGTTTAGAATGGAAGATTGCAAACCAATTATCACTCCCATGCAAACCAGTTGCAAGTTGAGAAAAGATGATGATTCAAAGTCTACAGATTAGAGGCAATACAGGTCAATGATTAGTAGCCTACTATATGTGACAGCATCCAGACCAAATGTAATGCAGACAGTTGGACAGGTGGCACAATTTCAAGCAGCACCAAAAGAGACACATGTCTTAGCAGTGAAAAGGATTTTTAGATATCTCAAAGGAATAGAAGAGTTTAGATTATGGTATCCAAAAGAAAATGATATATCACTTATTGCCTACATAGATGTAGATTGGGCAGGTTTCATTGATGACCGACGAAGCACCAGTGGAAAAGCGTTCTACTTGGGTGATTGTTTAATATCATGGATAAGCAAGAAACAATCATCAGTATCTTTATCTATAGTTGAGGCAGAGTATATTGCAGCAGCATCATGTTATATACAAGTTCTATGAATGAAACAAACTCTGAGATATATACAGGTTGAGTATGATCAGCCCATTCCAATCTATTATGATAATACAATCTCCATCAGTATCTCAAAGAAATCGGTAATGCACTCCAAGACGAAGCACATTCCAATCAAGTATCACTTTTTACAGGAACAAGTTGCAGAAAAGAACATCAGAGTTGAGTATGTGGGCACAAAAGAACAAGCAACAAACATCTTTACAAAACCACTTCCACGGGAATCCTTTCAGTATCTTCGCCAGAGACTCAGAGTTATTTCTACTCCAAAATGAATGTTTTTTAATGCTTATCTTATATGTCTTCAATGAACACAAGGAAGCACCATAAAGAGGACAGTTCAGGTTGGGAGATCAGATAGTTCAGTTAGGGGAAGAAGCCCGGGATGAAAAGATACATTTTTCATTGATGACAAAGAGGGAGATGTTTATCAGATGCAAAAGACAGAGGCCTGGTTCCAAAGGGAGCATGAGTGTTATGACTTCAGTATTGCATGACATGATTTCAGTATTGCATCAGAGTGTTTCCATCAATGCCAAAGGGGGAGATTGTTTATTAAGGTTGGTTTTCATTGATGTCAACACTTGGAGAAAGTCTAGTAGCACAAAGGTTTGGGTAATGGAACCAAGGTTGTTTCATGTATAGTGGTATGATTTTTAATATATTTGAAGGTAATAATATTCTATATGGATAGTACATGTCATTCCATTTCCGATGGTATGTGGAACGTCACATAACTCTTCACGGTTAGAGAGTTATGGCCATGAGAAGTTGGAGAACCCAGGTTTGGGTAATGGACCCAAGTTTGTTTGATGGATAATGGTATGCGTTTTGATATATTTGTAGGTAATACTATTCTAGATGGATAGTACATTTCATTCAATTTCTGGTGGTATGTGGAACGTCACATAACTCCTCATGGTTTGAGAGTTATGGCCTTACGAAGTTGGAGGACCCTCATATGTTGGCTTGAAGCCCCAAAAGGTCAAAGTAGTCAAAGTGGTTTAAGAGATTTTAGAAGGTAAATAATAAAGTGAAGTGATGAGTGTATTGTAATTCAAAGTTAATAAAAAAGAAATTCTTTAAATAATAAAGTGAAGTGATGAGTGTACTATAATTCAAAGTTAATAAAAAAGAAATTATTTAAATAATAAAGTTAATGGAGAAATTAGAAGTGGGTTAACCCTAAAATAAGGAAAGTGGGTTAAGATGGTTCAATGGTAACCTCTTGAGGAAGCTACATAAAAGTATAAATAAGAGGCAATCCTCTCTAATTTCAATCACACTTTAGCATATTGAATATCTACAGGTGACTGAGGTAACCAAATGATATCTAAGTCGAATTTCAGAGGGAAGGTGAAGAAAACAAGGCCGGAATTCAAGGGAGGATAAATTCTTTTGATGATGCTTTCTAAGGTATGTTATTTACATGTCATCTCACCATTTTCGTAATAAAAATTTTTCTATAATGATTCAAAGCGTGAAATTGAGATTTCATTGAGGAAACATATCCAAGTATCGGTGGTAAAAATTTAGCTTGTGGGTCGTTGTATTTTTGGAGTTACACTCCGTGGAAAATAGGGTTTGTGGCTAGTCCTGAAACTAGTCTAAAACATGTGTTTTGAGTAAAAACGCCATAACCTGTTCATAACAGATCCAAATTCAGTAAGACCAAATGTGTTGTTTAGAGTACAGTCTATAGTATTTTGGGTACCATTTTTAGATCCATTCAACAAATATTCCGTGTGGGGCACGCTCTACAAGTTCACTCTCTAGAATAAGACAGAATTCAACAAGGTATGTCATTTTTGCTATAACTTCTTTTCTGAGAGGTTCCAAGTAGTGACATATGGAGGAATTGCATAAAATACATTGAAGAACATTTTGTACTATTTTTCATATTTTTATTCATTACAGGTACATAGTTATGATTATTTCAAGTTAGGGTTGTTGACTAATCAAAAACTAGTCATGTGAGACTAAAGTAAAGTTTGATGAAAATGCTAGTCTTTTGTTGTTAAAGTTAGGGAAGGTTTGCAGGTATGTGATCATATACACCAGGTCTATTATAGAGTTACAAATAAGATGTGGATGATGATATTGATGAGGGCTTTTGGTTGAGGCACATGTTGTGTACATGGTTGAGACAAGTAGTTGATGAGTTAGCACATACATGAGGTGTATAGTTGATGATGTTGGTACATCTTGATGAGTCATAGTTGATGAGTAGTTGATACATTATTGGTATATATTTGGTGAATGTTTGATGCACTTGTTCATGGTACAGGTTGAGGTACATATTGGTGCATGGTCAATGCACTTGTTTATGGTACAAGTTTATTACAGGTTGAGGTACATCTTGATGCATGGTTGATGCATGGTTCAGGTTATTGGTACAGGTTTTTTGGTGCAGGTTGATTGGTACAAGTTTATAGTAGCATATCTCACAGTGATAGTGTGACAGTGGTTCCATCATTCTACTTATACGTCAGGGCGGTTGGACAAAGCAAGGATAGGTAGTTGTAGCCAAAGAACATAGGGGTTGTAGCTAGAGAATTGGGGAGTTGGAGCTTCCCTCAGGTTGTAGCCTGAGAAACTAGGGGGTTAGAGCCTCCTTTCAGTTTCATATAGAAACCAAAGGAAGTTGGTGCTTCCAATGAATGTAATTCTTCAAGACATATAAGAAAAAACATTTTGTGGTTTTCTCCCGCTTTGGGTTTCCACGTAAAACACTGGTGTATTGTGTATGTGTATGAATGTTCATTTGTTAATTACTCTATAGTTATTGGATGATAATGCTACATTGATATAACACTTGGATTATATGGTTAAAAAGGATTAAATTTCTCTATTACTGATTCATCCCCCCCTCTCAGTAATCCAACAGTTCAGTAGGAAAAATAGTTTCTTGACCATAAACAAGCTTAAAGGGAGTGCAACATGCGCTTACCTTGGTAGCGTTAGAATATAATGGATTGTGTTCATTTTACCATTGACAATATCTCTATTTTCACCCAACCATAGGCTGAAGCCACCCTCTGAGCACCTTAACCTTGACATAGAATCACTCCGGAAGAAAACCCTAGGCTAGATAGCCAAACAAAGGGTAGTGCACCTTTCCCCAAGGATAGCGCATCAACAAGAGCTAATCAGATATTCCAAACCCTAGCCAAGAGATATTCCAAGCCAAAATGTAATTGCTAGTTGCAACAACTGCACCGGAAGCTCTCCTCATACCTGCGCACAAAACCGGGCACTGCAGTGCGCACAAGTGTTGCTCTGTAATTCTGAGGCTTCCTGCTAGAATGAGAATTGGCCTCGTGTATTTATACTAATTCTGGCTAACTGCCTGGGCCGACTTCTCATTCAGGGTATCTGTCTATTCATTATATTATTATTTCTTCTAGCAGGCTTCTTCTCTTGGAGGCTAATAACCTAATATAAATTATCTTCTTGAGCCGACAAGTCTTCTAGGGTTATTATCCAACTCATTAGTGTTTATTCTTAGTTTCTGGAGTATTCTATTCTCGTCAGTTTTACACGTGGAGGTAAATACCTCCTGCAACTACCATAATATCAACACTCCCTCCTAGATAGGGAGTTATTGCAAGTAATGGTCTTGAGCACAAAACATACCATTCACCAGGTAGCATTAACATAGTTGTCTAGACTATCTCATGACTAGATCATGAGCATCATCATAGCCAACAGTGTCATCAGTTGCATCATCTCTCAAAACCATACTCCATTTGAGTAATCAGACATGATGCTGGATAAGTCACTCACACCACAAAGTGATACAAGAGCCATTCTACTAATCTGGACATATGTCCTAGAAGAGTATATGTTCTAGACCATTTTCCATCTGGGAAATATTTGTCCTTTAATCATTCATCTAGCTGATAATCATTTACCATAATGTTGATAGTCTTCAAGGTAATCGGAACAAAATAGAAAACAATTGTGTCTATCCATAGTAGTACATAACTACAATCTAGTGGTACACTACCACACCAAGTAGCAAACAAGTACTTGATCAATAACGTATAGTCACGAACAGTGGAACACATCCACCACAGTAGTATACATCTACTTTCATACAGTCTTCATAACAATCATCTAATATCAACCTGCACAGAAAAAATGGTATGATATAAACTGAATCATCTGGGCCAATCTTTCACTCACATCTGTGAGATTTGAAAGAATATCTTCCCTCGGAGTAGAACATCAACGATGGGCTATCTGCCTTATTCTTCTCAAACAAGGAAGAATGATTGTTCTAATTTATGAGCCTGGACCATTCCTCACCCTGGGCCATTCCTCTGACACTAAACAAAGTGTAACCTGGAGAGAATGAATCTTCCCTAAGGAATGCTTGTCCCTTATTGCTGAGCCTAGACCATTCCCCACCCTAGGCCATTCCTCTGGCACTAAAAAAGTGAAACCTGGAGAGAATGAATACACCCGAAGGAATGATTGTCCAGACCATTTCCTCTATTAACCACAAGAGGAAAAGACTGTCATGTACCAACCTCCAAAACGAACCATTCCTCATGTTAACTACAATGAGAAATCATTGTCCGACAAGGAGGGCCAGTCTTCTTGAGTAACCCTCAAGAAGAGATACTTCCCTAGACCACTCCCCATTTTAACCACAATGGGAAGTCGATGTCTATGGTACATCAGCAATCTAGACCACTTCCCATGTTAACCACAATGGGAAATCACTGTCCGTCAGAGATCTCAATCCACTTTCTGAACTAGAAAGAATCTACTCATCCTGGACCATTTTTCGAACTAAAAAATGACTATCCAATAATACATCAGTGTTCCCTCCCAACCTAGGAGTCTTCTTTTTCAATAAGGAAGTTGTCTCCACCATCTCCAGCTTGAGTACGCAAACTCTTTCATCTTGGACAGAAGTTTTACCAAGATATCTGCTTATCTGCTCATTTGTGGAGATATGTATTGTAGAATCTCTTTCTCCTTTTTGGACTTCATCACGGATAATGTAACGCTTGATTTCAAATGTACTTCGGTCTGGAACACTAGTTTCCTTTGAAGGCATCATGTAGCTCTGATCAATAGAGTATATCATTGTTGGAAAACTGGAAAATATCCATGTGGCGCTTCTTCTGTCATCATCAGATATGATCTACTAAGTAATCATCTTGATACAATATCTCTGTTATAGAAAATCTTCTCCATGCTTTTGTTGTGCATTGGAGGTTCTCCTCAAAGTCTTGAGGTTTCTCTTCATACACTATTTGTTCAATTGTTCTAGAGAATAGTCTTTGCATTCATCTGATGTAGAACTCCAACCCATGGATATTGCGTATGATATAATGACTTATGTAGAGGTATGTTTGGTTTACTGGAACAAGTAATCATTATAATCTTCTCCCTCCATCTGGGAGAACACCTAGTTCTAGATCTTGCAATGCTTGCATATATACATTGTTCTTCACCAAAAATTTTAGTTGATTGCTTTTAGTGAGTTCATATCAGGATGGTAATCTTGTGATTCTTAATACAATGACTGATTGTTTTGACTTCTCTTTCTTTCTTGGAATCTTCATGTTCTTCCTGATGTGTTTCTTTAGTTCTAGGGTCCATGGAGTTTCTTATAGATTCCATGCCCTAAAGATTTCATTTCTTTATTTCATCATAGGATCACGGATGTGGATGGACAACCAGGGATACTTTAAGGCTTCTCTTCGAAGATGACTTCTTCTGAGGTTGAACTCAACACGTATTGTCTTTCATGGATGCTACCATGGATATATACTTCATCATATTCAATGGATAATAGGATTAGCTCCCTCCTAATCCTTGTTTCATGTATGAGTGCATATAATCGGCTTTCTCCGTCTAAAAGAGTCCACGCTTCCGTCTGCATCCTTAGTGTCTTATGCAATATATAATTGGCTCTCTTTGTCTAATAGAGTCCACGCTTCCGTCTTGTTCTCTTCTACAAAACGTCATAAGTCTTTCTCCAATTTCCTCTTGATTGTTGACTTCTTTCTATTTTTTCTTATTCTAAGTCTCTTCAGAATTGATTCTGATTTCGCTTTATCTTGTAATAGCTTCCACATGATTTTGCATCCTTTCATGTGTAATATCTTACTTGTATAATGATAGCAATCCTTATCTTGTTGTTCTTCCATAAGTATAGTTCTTCTTGGAACACATTATCTTCCAAGAGATAGATATACAAGATGTGTACAGAGACGATGCAAACAAGATATGTACAAGAAATAAGAAGAGTATTGTTACCTTTAGAAGAAGAAATATCTTTCATCCTTCTTAGTCTTCTTTGTAGGTTCCTTTTCTTCGGCAACTGATGCTTCGTGTTTTCTCCTTCCTTTTGTTCATGCTTGCGGAAAATGCATCCCACGTCTTGGGAACATCATTAAGTATTGTGTTTACCAATTCATTCTCTGAAGTGATCTCTTCAATAGCTTGTATTTTATCTCTTAACTGGGAGATCCTCACAAAGTATGATGTTATGTTATCATCATCATTCATCTTCATGTCACGGAGCTCATTCTTTAGACTCATTATTTTTCCAATGTTTATGACTAAGAAGAGGTTTGTTAGGGCATCATACATCTTCTTCGATGAGTCAAGATGGGATATGTAGGGTATCAAATGGTCTTTTATAGAATCCACTATGATACTCATATCATTGATGTCATCGTCTTTGAACTTCTCCATAACTGCAACGTTTTTTGGTTCCTTCTCTTTTTCTTCTTCAAACATTGGTTCCACGATCTTTCCTTTCACGATATCCATCACTTTATTCTTGGCAAGGATGAGGTCAATCCTTGTCTTCCACACTCTGAAGTTATAGGCTCCATATAAATTGTTCTGTGACTTCATAGAATAAGTCATGGCTTCTTTGACTTGGTCAAACCCTAGATTTGACCAAAAAATCAAACTTGATGTCTTGGCTTGTTGAGAGTATCAGGAGATGTGCTAGGCTAGGGCACACTGATCTGTCCGAAAATTAGGTCAATACTTTCACTTAAGGTGCCTCAACGAGAGGATTAGAGTTTCTGCAACTGCACCTGCTAGTAACCCTAGATGAAGTGCTATGGTGATTTCTCCTGCTAGAAACCCTAGCAGCAGTTCTTCAACGAGCTCAATTGTCCTTACGGCTTTGTTTCCTTCCAGCGGTTAGACTAAATGAAGGAGGTGTGGGCCCATAACCTATTAGAATATAATGGATTGTGCTCGTTTTACCATTGACAATATCTCTATTGTCACCCAACCATAGGCCGAAGCCACTCTCTGAGCACCTTAACCTTGACAGAGAATCACTCCGAAAGAAAACCATAGGCTAGATAGTCAAACAAAGGGTAGTGCACCTTTCCCCAAGGATAGTACACCAACAAGATTTGATCAGATAGTCCAAACCCTAGACAATAGATATTCCAAGCCAAAATGTAACTGCTAGCTACAGCAGCTACACCGGCAGCTCTCTTCAAACCTGTGCACAAGTGTTGCTCTGCAATTCTGAGACTACCTTCCAGAATGAGAACTAGCCTCATGTATTTATACTAATTCTGGCTAACTGCCTGGGCCAACTTCTCATTCTGGGTATCTGTCTGTTCAGTATATTACTATTTCTTCTGGTCGGATTCTTCTCTTGGAGGCTACCTAATATAAATTATCTTCTTGAGCCGACAAGTCTTCTAGGGTTGTTAGCCAACTCATTAGGATTTCTTCTTGCTTCTCGGAGTATTCTATTCTCTTCAGGTTTACACATGGAGGTAAATACCTCCCGCAACTACCATAATATCAACAGGTAGTAGTGTGATATTCCCAAAGGACGTAAGTGAGGAGGGAGTGCCATTGACGAGGCTTATCTTCAATGAGACTCTTTATGATCCTAACCAGATTTTTATTAGCAAACTCAACTTGTCCATTTCCTTGAGGGTAATAAGATGATGAGGTGAAATGTTTGACTCCCAACTTATCTAGAAACTAAGTCATCTTAGCGGAAATGAAAGCGGGACCATTGTCTGTAATAATTTCTAAAGGAATGTCAAATCTGGAGAAAATATTAGTTTCAAGGAAATAAATAACTTGTTTATCCTGTGAGTGTTTAATTGGGACAGCTTTAGTCCATTTAGTGAAATAATATGTGGCTATCAAGATAAAAACCTTCCTTGCGGAAGATGGAGTATTAATAGGATCGATAAATTCCAAACAACATTTTGAAAATGGAAAATTAGGGAGGACAGGTTGCAATGGCATGGCAAAAAGACATTCTTTCCCAATGAATTTTTGGCACTTGTCACAAGATCTTGAAAAGTTATAAGAATATTGAAAAATTGAGAGCCAATAATAACCTTTTCTCATGATTTAAAAGTAGTCTTTTTAGCAGAAAAGTGACCACCTACATGAATAAAAGAATCTGAAGATTCATGAGTTTCCAGAATCTCTAGCTATGGAAGGTAGCTAGAGAGGTAGTGGGGGAGCCCAGAGGGCCCATAGTGATAATAGTGGAGGCCATTCAATGTAAGGTGGAATAGGTCCACTATATTATTAAATAAGGTTCACTATGGTAGTTAGATATAATAAATGGGTAATTAGATATAATAAATGTAAGAGGATTCTTAGAAGGTTCTACTTCTAGAAGATTCATTATCTAGAATGTTTTTAGGTGATGGTAGCACTATATAAAGGGGTTCAAGCAATGTAAAGGGATATGAAGATAAATATTGTATTTGGATCGGTATCTCAATAGGAGGATGCCCCCTCGAAGAGGCAAGTGAACAGGAGAGGATCCCTTCCATAATAAGACCCATTGTATGGTGTTGCCCTACCTCAAGGGTTTCTATAATAAAGTTGTGGTTTATTTTATCTTTGCTTGGTGGATCTATTGTGTATTCAGTATTTGTAGTGATTATATTTGTAAATCTATTCAGGTTCTTAACAAGTGGTATTAAAGCACTTTCCTTGGCAGACATTGTGGGCAAATATTTTTTATTTTTGCAGATTGTTTTTTCGGAGAAGAAAAAAAGAGGGTCGCAATATTCCATAAATTTTCAATATATTTATGTGAAAATCTTGCAGAAATAGGTTGTATATATGAGATCCTCTAAGAAAAACACTCAATTTGAAAAAAAAAAATCGTCTGAAACAGAGTCCGAGAAGTCAAGATATTGAAGTTTTAAAATCTGCAATTTTTCAGGGGTTTTTTTCCGCAAACGGTGGCACGATTGTTTTTTATTTATCTAGAAGATGGAGGCCAAATTTTCCCAAAAAAATTACATATCTTATTTCCTCTCGCAATTTCACCCAATTTCAACAACAAAATCAATCGAAACGGAGTCCGGGAAGTGAACTTATGAGCATTTTAAATTCAACAGTTTTTCAGGGCTTTTCCGGAAAACGCCGTGATTTTCTGCAGTAATTTATTGTTCTATTTTTTGGGTTTTTTCGTGACGGCTACAGGACCGAAGAGTTCATAGGGTGATAATATGTCTATTTCCTCTCAAACTCTCAAAGAAATTATTGAATCATTCAAATCTCAATTGTATAACACATTGAATGACAAATTGGATGCCTTTGGAGATGGTCTCAATGATAGTTTTTGTAGTATTCAAGATTCATTGGATAGCATGCAGGAGAGATTTCTTATGGCAGACATCAAGGATGAGTATAATAAAGAAATATATGCTTGGTATCATATCAATGTCGATTGCGATGATTGGTATATGAATAGTTGTCATTTCTAGGATGACAACCACTTCCATATTTTATTTGATGACTCTACTCCACCTTATGTAGAGAACATCAATTTCCCATATCAAGAGCTAGTTATGATTACCAGCATCCATCCTGCATATTCTAAAATGGTATTGTTCCTTCCAGATTCAACATTGACCTTTTCCCACTATGTGGCTGGATATTCTTATTTGGATCCACATGATAGGTGTCATTATTGGGAGCATCATTTTCAGTTGGTTATTGGGTGTCAATATCTTCTGTATGGAGTTCACATGAGCACTTGGACATGGGACCCTCATTTACAATTGCGGTTGGACTACTTCAACATGGTGGCTTCCATTTCTCAATGGGACCCTAGTTCTCTCGTCTACTTCATCACTATGGTCCACATTTATCCATGGGACCCTGGTATATGGTTGTACATCAAGCGTTGAGGACAATGCTTTCATAAGGGGGATGGAATGTAAGGTAGCTAGAGAGGTAGTGGGGGGGGCGGGGCAAAGGGCCCATAGTGATAATAGTGGAGGCCATTCAATGTAAGGTGGAATAGGTCCACTATATTGTTAAATAAGGCCCACTATGGTAGTTAGATATAATAAATGTAAGAGGATTTCTTAGAAGGTTCTACTTCTAGAAGATTCCTCCTCTAGAATGTTTTTAAGTGATGGTCACACTATATAAAGGGGTTCAAGAAATGTAATGGGATATGAAGATAAATATTGTATTTGGAGCGGTAGCTCAATAGGAGGATGCCCCCTCGAAGAGACAAGTGAATAGGAGAGGATCCCTTCCATAATAGGACCCATTGTATGGTGTTGCCCTACCTCAAGGGTTTCTATAATAAAGTTTTGGTTTCTTTTATCTTTGCTCGATGGATCTATTGTGTATTCAGTATTTGTGGTGATTATATTTGTATATCTATTCATGTTCTTAACACAATGGCATGGTAGAAAGACATTCTTTCCCAACGAATTTTTGGCACTTGTCACAAGATCTTGAGAAGTTATAAGAATCTTGAAAAATTGAGGGCCAATAATAACCTTTTCTCATGATTTTAAAAGTAGTTGTTTTAGCATAAAGTGACCACCTATGTGAATAACAGAATATGAAGATCCATGAGTTTCCTGTAACAATTTTGTGCTTCCTCATTATTTACACATCGAAGTAATATTCCATCGGCAGATCTCCTGAACAAAAAGTCTCCTAAAATAATATATCTACAAGATTTAAGATGGAGCCTTCTCCTTTGATGAGTGTCTAAACCATATGGGCATTTCTGATATTGCAAGTAATAAACCATATTTTTATACCAGGGATGTTTAGCTATAGGAAGGCTTTGACTATCAATGTAAAATAGTGTTGAAAGAGGATTATCTTGTTCGTCAATTTCTTCACTTGCTTCAGCATGTTGAGCCAAGTGAAGGGCTACGTCTTGTCCCTTAATTGTTTTCGAAGTCATGATGGTTAAATCATGCTCCTAGATCTTGGAAAGCCAATGTGCAAGCTTCCCTGAAAGATAAGTTTGCGAAAGAAAAAACTTGACAGCAGGTAAAAGGACTTTTACTTGTGTGTGCTTGGCTAGAATAAAGTGGCGAAATTTCTCCACGGCTTTAACCAGAGAAAAAGCATGTTTTTCGATATAAGAATACTTGAATTCATCATCTGATAAGCTTTGACTCATGTAAGCTACTGATTTTTCATTGTTCTGGTCATCACATTGTAGGAGAATAGCATAAATTTCTTCCTCAGTGGCATTAGTGTATATGATAAAATCTTTCTCAAAGTCTGGTTTCACCAAAACTGGTGCGGAACTGATTGATTTCTTAATCCTTATGAAAGCATTTTCGACATCTTTAGTCCAATAAAAGGAGCAATCTTTCTTTAGAAGATTATGAATTGGTTTGACCATTAAAGGAAAATCAGGAACAAATCTATGGACAAAGTTGATAATGCCCATAAAGGCTTGAACCTCCTTTTTTGAAGTGGGGGAAGGAAGGCTCATAATAGCAGCGATCATTTTGGGATCTATGCGTATTGTTGAATCAGAAAAAATATGTCCAAGGAGCTTGCCCTTGGTAACTCCAAAGATAGATTTAGAAGGATTTAAAGAAATACCGAACTTTCTACATCGCATGAGAACTTTTCTTACATGACCAAAATGATCCAACCGGTTTTTTGAATAAACAGTCAAGTCATCAAGATAAACCTAGATAATCTTACCAATCATATCGTCAAAATATATTTCCATATCTCTTTGGAAAGTGGCACCTGCATTAGATAATCCAAAAGGAATGTGTTCATAAGAAAATGTGCCCCAACGTGTAGTGAAAGTGGTTTTGTACATATCAGTCATTTTTACCTTGATCTGATTATAACCAGAGAAACCATCAAGTAAGGACATCATTTGTGACCCTGCAACTTGCTGCAAAATCATTTCCATGTTAGGGAGAGGAAAATGGTCTTTTATGCTCGCTCTATTCAATGAGCGAAAATCAACGCACAATCGGATATGACCAGTTGTTTTCCGAATGGGGACCAAATTGGAAACCCACTCTAAATACTTAACCGGGAAAATTATACCAACTTTCAAACGTTTTTCCAACTCCTTCCTAATAGTAGCTTCAAGTGTGGGGTTAATGGGTCTTTGTTTTTACCTAACTGGTTTTATCCCTTCCTTGATAGGAATGGCATGATGTATGAGAGCAGGATCAAAACCACGAAGATCCTCATATGACCAAGAAAAAACATCTTGAAATTCATGAAGTAAATTAGTGAATTTTAGATTTTCTTCATCAGTAAATTGAGCACCTATCTTAACATTCTTGGGGGAATCAGGTGTTCCAATGTTTAAGGAAATGGTTTCACCCACTTTCATTTTTTACTCCACTTCTTTATGTGTTTCTTTGTTTCCTACATCACTCGATGAAAATGAACTTTCGAGAGGATTCAAGCCTTTCGGAATTTTGTTGTTTTCCATGGATATAATCCCCTTGGGATTAAATGGTTCATTTTGTATGAAAGCACAGATAACTTCATCACTAGAAAAGACATGCCATGACTTTAAATTGTTAGGAATGTGAGGACGATATAAAGATTGAAAAGTGCAATCAGCTCTTTCAAAAAGAAGTTGGCGAGTAGGAAATGTTGCAAATACAGCTAACCTATCATCCATTGAATTCAATTCCCTTTTAACATGAGTGATGTTAAATGATAATAAGTTTGAGATAAGCATCCAAACATATTGGGTGTAGCATTTCATCATCTTATTGCTAGGAGAGTATATTTTACGCACAAGGTTCACAACAAGTTTAGAGTCCCCAAAAACTGTAAGGTGTCCACAACCTAAATTATAAGCATTTTCAATGCTTAGCAATAATGCTTCAAACTCGGTAACATTATTCGTTCAAGAAAATTATATCCTATAATAAAAGTTGTGAATTTTACCTACAGGTGAGTACAAGATAATGTCAGCTCCATTACCTATGTTGGAGCATGAGCCATCGAAGTGCATGTGCCACATACCATCCTCCTGGTCAATTTGTTCCAGGGTAGTGTCACCCTCATCCACAAAGATGGAGTACACTCCTAAGTCTTCCTCGACATAGTTTACATTAGGTTGTGGAATGTTGTTTATATATGGTGAGATTCTTCCTTCCCTTAGGACTATAATATTCTTTCCATTCCAAGGAATAGATAAGTGTGTTCCTTCAAGAGAAAGATATCCACCTGTCAAAGATTGTCAGTTTCTACCTAAGATGATAGAATAGTTACTTATTGGCATGTCAGTTACCTAGATGTTGAGGGTTGTCCTTATTTCAGGATGTGCGCACAAAACCAAAGTCACGTCTTTGATTTCACCTATAGTCGATTGTTGTAGATTGTTATAGGAGAGCATGCTTCTATAATTTTCATTAGTACATGATAGGCCTAGCTCTTCCATAATTATTTTCAACATCACGCTTGGACCCGAACCGCCATCAATTAGGAAACAATGGGCTATTTTATCCATAATTTTTACAAAAATGAAAAATGGAGGGGTTTTTACAGGGTGTTTAAAATTATTTACACCTACTTTATTTACAATAGAATCCTCTTCTTTAGCCTCTTCAGAAATATTGGCTATGGTGGAAGCTTTTCCTTCCATAAAATTTTTGAGATACTTTTGTTGTTCAGGGATGACAACCATGTCCAGAAGAGTAGCATCGGCCTTGACATTATCCAATTGGTTGATGGAAGAGGGAAGAGGGGAGGGAACTCCTTGACTGTCAGGAGTTTTGGTAGCTTGTACAATGGAAGCTTGTGAAGATGAGCTTGGAATAGAAGAAATACGAGGGGGATCATATTTTCCTTTTGAAGCATAGGATTTATTCCTAGTGTTTATGATCATGACATCTTTTGGTTCTGCCCAATCTAGAAAATCAATGGTGGTTTCAATATTTTTTCCAAAGATTTTATCTCTGGCACTCTTCCTTACCTCACAAGTACTTTCTTCATGATTTTCCTCGCAAAAGTTACACCAATTGTG
This sequence comes from Picea engelmannii, assembly GCA_009831015.1. Taxonomy (NCBI): domain Eukaryota; kingdom Viridiplantae; phylum Streptophyta; class Pinopsida; order Pinales; family Pinaceae; genus Picea; species Picea engelmannii. Next base: position 495,627 of record ML778464.1, read on the forward strand.
AGACATGATGGCTTTGAGATGAAAGTTGTTTTCATTGGTATTCCTAAAAGGTGATGAGGAAGAAGATGATGCCCCGGGAGTAAGTGAAGGGACATTTCCCTTTCACTCATATGCTATCATCTGATTTTTCATATCATGTACAAGTTGTAGGAGAGCAGACATGTCTTCTTGTTTAACTGAGTCCCCCTTGGGGAGATCTGTTCTTTCTAGTTGTTCTTCATATTCTAGACAAGTATGCAGGGCAGAACCAAGGTTATCAATATCCTTTTCTTCAAGCCTATGCCAATAAGGGGAAGGTAGATCATTATAGTAATGGATAAAGGTAGCTTAGTTCTAGGGGCGAATAAGTTCGGGAATTTGATTATACAACTTGGTGAAACGAAGGTTGAAAGACTTAATAGTCTCACTGTCCTTGTACACAATGTTATTATATTCTCGTAATTGTTTGGATGGGATCTTAGACTTCCCATAAGTGGACTTAAACCAGTAAACTAACTCTTCCCAAGTGGAAAGAATCTTGGGAGGGAGATCGAAAAAATCTTTCGTTACTTTCCCTTCGAGAGAGTTGACAAATAGGCACATGAAAGTATCATTATCATTAGCTCATATATTATGACAGGCATTAGAGAATGCTACCAAGTGTTCGTTTGTAGTGACAGTATTATTTCCGGAAAACCTAGGTAGATTCTCTTTTAATTTTGGTAAAGGACAAGTAGCAGGCACTAGGTTCAAGGGATAATATACGTGCCACGGGGTGGTAGTAGCATCTTCCTCGAATTGGAAAAGCCCATACTTCTTGACGATCTTGGAAAGGTTGGTAGTATATTGGACATGAACCTAATGGCTATACAAACTATCAATTACTGATGAGGATGAAGGTTGAGATGATGAGGTACCTCCAGTACCACCAGAGTCACCTGCAAATGCCATTTTGTAAATGATGGGTGTGGGTGAAAAAGGTGAACTAGCCAAATCAGACAAAGTTCTCCTTAGAGTACCTTGTTGGGTTGATAGAATAGATTTTCTTCTTCCTATTTCAATGATAGGAATGATTTTAGGAAAAAATCCTCTTCTTCTCCTAGAGATGAGAGGATTTGAGGACATGAAAAAGAAGATCAAAACCTTAGGAAAAAGAGAGCTACAATTGATTCCTAGGATGCCTTTGTCTGTCCTCCTAGCGTTCACGAATACTTATGTATTTTTCAATTACTTACTACGAGCGTTCAAGCTCAGCCCAGATATTAGTGGTTTCTAAGATGGTATTGAATAAGGTTAAGGCAATGTTGGTTTGGTCTTTTAGACCGTGCTCAATATTTGGCTTCCTTATACCAGGTACTGTCGTGAGGAAAATAAAACATTCAAAGAATCAAAAACAAAGAAGAAATATTCAATGATAATTATGAATACAATCAACCAGACAGATATGGAAGATCTCCTTAATATGGTCTCCAAATAAATGTTGAGGAAAAGGTATAAATTACCGTAATCATTTCCAGATCTTATCTGGCTAGGAAATGATAGTTGGGAATGTCACCCGAGGGTTTATAGCCTCAAAATATTCTCTCAATCTTCAAGTATTAATTACAAGGACTGAGGTTGATTTATAGTTTAAATATGTCGCAAAAATAAAATAAAATAAACTTTTGGAATGTTCACAGATTTGTGATTAAGTAAACATGGAGATCAAAAAGCGAAAAGTAACCAAGTCATAAATACACATATATGAGACGGAATAACAATCTAATTTCATTTCACTTTGAGATATCAAAAATGTTTTTCTCTTTACAAAACCCCTGCGAGGGCATGGACCAAAGTCTGATTCAAAGATATTCGATGAATACTATACAAAAAGACTCTGACAGTAAAGTAAAACTGAAATTAATAATCTGGATCAGCTTGCCGCAAACTACTGTCAATTTGACTCTACAAGATATCATTTATCAGCCATGAAACTTAATTCACAAACATGAAAGAATACACAGACTATCAAGGATGGATCAACACCTCTAAAACAAGCGTCTGAAAAGTGTGATTCAGTCTTGAACCTTGTTGTCTACAATAAGACTTTGTTGTCAAGAAGAGAATTAGGCTTTGAATAAACTCAGAAATGAATGAAAAATGAAACTATCTCATGTAATTAAACAGAAAACCTTAGTCTTTATTTCTCCTTCTATTCTCCTCTTGTCTCTTATTCTCATTCAGTTTTTATTCTTTCCAAATAACTTGAAGTAGTTCAACTACTTTCTTTAGTTAAGTTGATTTAACTTAACTAATTAGTTTAGGAGAAATAAATAATAATAAAATAGTTAAGGGTCTTAATTAATAATAACTAGGTAGGTGGAACCCCTTGTGAGTCCCATCATTTCTTTCTTTTAAATCATGAAATACAATACACAAAAAATAATCATTTTAACCATATGTCACCCTTGTAACTCCCTTGAATATCTTTCAAACTGGATATTTAAATATCAGAAATAATTTATATCATATCTAAAAAAGAATATATATATATATCAACATTATCCACATTATCCACAAAATATCAAAACAGAGCTTGTTGTCCAAAAATGTTCAAAACTATTAAGCATTGTGCTCATCAACTGAAATCATAAAATTAAAATTAAAAATTAAAAACCATATTTACCACTTTGTGAGACAATTTTCATTTTTTCATTGTTGTTTCCCTTAGACTTCTCAGAAGTAGCCCGTGGTTGATTAGACCCTTGGGGCTATATCTCGTTGATCACATGGGAGAAGTCAGCCTTCATATGCAAGCTGGAAGACACAGATTTCGAGGAATCATTGGAGGGAGAAGAAGGGGAGGTAGTTTCTTTTCCCTTGTATTGAATAGGTTGGTGAATATCATTTTTCAATCTCTTACTAGCGTGTGAAGACTGAACTGGAGAAATAGCACGGGAAATATGGACATTGGGATTGACAAGTGGTGGTAAAGGCAATGACATAGTGGGCCAACCACGATAGTGAGACACGGCTTGGTTGACAATCTCTTTCCAACCATCATTTGCGGGGACTTCAGGTTGCAAAGACATATGTGGAGGAACGGGAAGGTCGGGAATATTTTGAGGAGGATGGAAAGGGGGTCTTTTTGGTCAAGGATGCATTATTCCATGGCCAACCCAATTAAAGAACCCAGTTTGGAACAACTGATTCAATTTTTAAGGATCAACATCAAAATGGATAGAAAATATAGGCCTCCTATGGCCTAGATTCCAATTTCCCTTGCCTCTGTTATTTCGGCCATTATTGTCTCTACTGAAAAAGTTCATCATGTAGTAGTAGTTCGTCAGTAATGAATCTCTTAATAAACAATACATGACACTCTGCTTACATGAATCAAAATTTGGCTCAAAAATTGACACGAGATACATTAAATCTATCCATAACAAACCATTTATTAATTTTCATGTGAACAAGGTGTGATAGGGTTCATGGGAAATATGCAGGGAGTGTAGTTAGCGAAAAATTGTAGAATGATAGGGAATGCATATACAGATATTGTTCAGCAATTAACCAAACAATTTAACTGTGTATAAAAATATCAAAATATCATTCACCAACCCTTGATATGTTAACCCTTTTGTCACTTCTACACAAACTTTTCCTTTTAAATTTATATAACGGAACAGGGATGCAATAAGTGAAATCAGGATTGTGAAGGGAATCTAATTAGAGAAAAATAGTAGAATGATAGGGAATCAATATGGATATTGTTCAAGTGAAACAAATCAATACATGCTACCTTAAACGCAATCAAAACATATCTGTGTCCAAAATTTCAAAGCTTAACAAGTGTTCATTTTCCAAAACAATAATCCAAACAGGTATCTTCTTTGAAAAATTTGCTTGTTGGCTTTCAAATTATTTACACAATGATCTATATGCCTAGAATTATTTAATCATAGTAACCATTGTACCCACATTATCATTATATGACCGTCATAACAAACAACGTCGTAACCGCTATAAGAAACAACAATAGCCTTTGAGTCACGACCATAACATTAACTCCAATAATAATCCTTTAAATCCAACAGGGACACATACAATATTTACAAACAAATCATATCCATCATTTACTTAACCATTGTTCAATGAAATTATTTCGAACGTTATCACTCTTATTCGAGCCTCAAACATTTTGAACACAGGTGCCCCTTTTATACAATCAACATAATGATTGAACCAAAAATAACATTCAATATTTTGAACTCGAGATTCAAATGAATGGGTGGCTATAGATCTCTTCTAGAATTACCAATCAAGGGACCAAACAAAATCGTTCCCAAGTAACCGAGCAAGCACAGTGCTCCCATCAACTTCAAAATGGAGTAATTACGCTTTCAATGTAATGTTCAGGGTTTAAGATAGTAAGTGGTAGAAACAACAAGCGGTTCGACCAGAGAGTTTGGAAGTTGAATGGCATAAACAGCTCATTTCATAGGTGCCCTATCATAATCGATCACAGAAACAACAATATGCATCATTGCTCTTGACTGTATGGGCTTCAAACAACAGCTTGCATCTTCCAAAACAAACAAGTGAGGCCAACCATTTTTCCAACACTGCATAATGAGAGACCAAATAAAAAATCATGCCCAACCAAAAAAACATGAACAGTGCTCTCATCAAAATATGGGTAGCAATGTTCTCATACTATATAACATTTACCACGAAACAGTGACGGTGAGGTTATAGAAAGCAAGCCAACAATTGAGGGTTTTTCCAAGACAAGGCATGGAAGGCTCTAACCTTCCATCATAGTTCACATAAAAACTCACAGGGTCGAAACATTGCATGGGTACACTTAGTCATGGAGTTTAGGCAGACTATGATAACTAATTTCAACAGAGAGGCTAAACTCGAAAACAAAACCATGGCAAAGCAGGCTCCACTGCAACCTTTACTTAACAATTCCCTGTGAATGATTACACACAGCAAGGACCGCCATAGAAAACCAAAGATGCAACCATAACACACAGTTCCAAAACATTATAACAGTTTGAGAATCACACAGACCACGAGAAACCAGAGCCAACATTTGATTCAAAGGAAAAGTAACTCTCATGGGTGGAAAAGTAAGAAAACTCATACCTATAAAATTTTGCACAAGGAGAAAACCCAAGACTGTATACTTGCTCCACAACCAGGCAAGGTAGAGCAGCAACAACTACCAGAGCCAAAAATGCAAGAATGACTATGGTGATGGGCTCGAGGGGAGTTTGAGTGACGTACATTTACTGCACATCGCTTCTCCCTTCAGATCTTCATTCAATTTTTAGTATGAGCCAAGCCCACTATCCAACTCACCATAACACTACATTGAAACCATTAATCAACCAAAAATCCAAAATTGTCATATTACTTTTTCAAAGTGTGCGATAGTCCAAAGTGCATGACCCCTTTCCAATATCAAATTCCTTCGAATGACAATGTGCTATGAACACAATCCACTATGCAACTCAAACAATGTGCATCACCATAGAAGCAAGGGTCAAGATCACCCAACTTTCACCATGAACAATACACAACATTAAAACTAAAGTATAATTCTTTCATTCAAAATGGAAGCATTATCATTTTTTATGAGAGATCATCCAAACCATTTAGCTCCATGTTTTAATCACCCAACCACCACATATTACCATAAATATTTTAAACCATGATTTGAAATAAATGAACTGTATAAAATTGTGTTGCTACCATCACATAGGCAAACAAAATATAAGTGCTTCTTATCCACCATAGTGCCATAAGTATAACAAGGGGGTCCCACCTACTAGTATATTATTAATATAGATAAACAATAAATCCTGTCAATCATTTGCGAGCATAGTATTCATCGTTGCGCTTTCAAGCGTCAATGGGATGGAATTGCCAAACAGTGCGTTGGATGCATTTTTCTCCTACACGATGATGGAAAACGTCTTAACCAGATTGGATGAATTCCACCGGCTAAGGATGGCCTAAATAATCTTTGAAAAAACTTAGAGTGAAAAGAAAATTTGTTGAAGTCCAGTTTCAGACTGAATAAACTTTAAAAAAAAACATGTTTTCCTTAGAAGAAATCGTAACCATGGATCTCGGCACAGCGAGTTAATCTTGGTCATTGATTGGAGTCCAATGCACTCCTAAGCATGCCATGTTTTCCTTAGAAGAAATCGTAACCATGGATCTCGGCACAGCGAGTTAATCTTGGTCATTGATTGGAGTCCAATGCACTCCTAAGCATGCCATTTCATAGGGTCCTTTCCAACCATTTGATTCCTCGGAGGCAGATTGAAAGAGACTGGCCCTTAATCGGGGTCCTCAAGTACGAGGGTTTGTCGAGGATCGAGGTTGTTGTCAACCGTTGGATCCATCGGGAAGTAGTTGGGAGAGAAATCCATGTCGTTAGATTTATTTTGAAAAGAGCTTCGCGGTCTAACATTCAGAGTAGTTCATAGAATCGAGACTCGAAGGGAAGAATCCAAGTGAAAATCTTGATCGTTCATCGAAGGCAGGGTTGTCGAAGCAGCCCTGGTTAGGGTACTTTAATTGGGAGGTTCTAAGAAGTGCTCGTGGTCGTAGATCGACTAGGGATGACCAGATATCCACCATTGATCTTGGTCAAGCAGGGTCAATCGGATCCTGGACCCTGAAAGTTATCCCAACCTCAAAGTGTTTGGAACAGGTTGGTGGCCCAATGTTAGGTGGGAAGGGTTCCCACACGTGGTTCCAAATCCATTTATTATGTATAGGCATAAACAGGAAGGTGACATGGAAGCCACATAGGCAGACAATGCAACAGAGGATGTTATGTGGCGAAGGATAATTCGACCACAAGTCGCGTGTGGGGTTGAGTCGAGCCCAAAACCCTACGTTGGTGCCTTTAAGCGATGACCGCCAAATATACTGACCAAGAGATCTCAGTTGTAGATCTTGTGAGTAAGCTTGGGAGTTGTTAATTCCATGATTAACTTAATCAACCATCTTGTAATCATTGGGACATCGGATATCAGGAGTATACAAGTTACACCACGCTAGGAAAGTCCTGATACCCGGTGTTCGGGGCTACGTGTCACAAAGCAGTTCGTCCACGTGGTGCCCGGTGAGTGGTCCACATGTCGACGAAGGAAGGCCACATGTCACCCCATGGTGGTGCCACGTGTCATGTGGTTTTGATTGAATTGGACAGGGATCAGCGGGAAAAACGAGTGCCACGTGTGACACCACACGTCATGCCACGTGTCTCACCATGTGGCAGTAGGGGATTTGTTAATGAGCCAGATGTGGATCCGACGGAGGACAGATACCCTTGGAGTTGTTCAACAACACAGGTATTCCAACAGAGGACGAACACCTTCAGTAACCACTCACACAACCAGATCAAAGATCAACAAACTGATGTTTTGACGTGGTAAAACCCCTACAGGGAAACATCTGTGGCCCCAACCAACGCAGCCACTTTGAGCAGTTTATTAATGCAAAATAAAAAGATTACAGAGATATTTTACAAGAGAGTTTCTCACAATCGATGATCGGCAAATGACCCTCCATGCTCTTTAAATAGAGATCATGGACCAATCGAGTGTTAAGCCACGGATCAATGGTCATTAAGATCGAGGAGAATATGAACCGTTGGATCACTCTATGTCAGGAACATATCGTGACCATCGGATTTCCTAACTACAAATGCATACTAAAGAAACACACTTTTACCCAACGACACATTAGACCAAGTAAATATTAACTAAATCCTAAGTGTCTAAATATCCTAACATCCCCCCTTAAGAACAACTTGGGATATGATTGAAGGATTTACAATAGTGACACAATAGGAGAAGGAATGAGGCATTAGAGCCTATCCCCCCTTCATGACAAATTTCTGAACTCCTAACATAGATCGAAGTTTGGAAAACTTCGCTTATGTACGAGACTTTGTGAAAATGTCTGCAACTTGATCTTCTATAGGGAAAAAAAGCACTTCAATAACTTGATCATGAATGAGCTTTCTGATGAAGTGCATGTGTATCTCGATGTGTTTGTTGTGTTGATGTTGAACTGAGTCTTTGGCGAGGTTGATGGCACTCTGATTGTTGCACCAAAGGCTAGTCGGATGTTGTTGCTGGAATCCAAACTCTGAAAGAATCTATCGAAGCCATAAGGCTTCCTAACTTTCATTTACCGTTGCTCGGTACTTTGCTTCTGTTGAAGAAAGTGCAATAGTTTGTTGTTTCTTATAGGCCCAAGTGACATGTCCTAAACCAAGGTTGAAAACATAACCTACAGTAGAATTCTGCTCATCAGGGTCGTCGGCCCAATCTGAATCAGTGAAACCAATCAATAAAGGAGTCCCCCCTGAATTGTAATGTATCACGAACTGAACTGTACCACGAACATAGCGAAGTATCATTTTAGTTGTTTTCCAATGGCTTTCATGGGGTGTTTGCATATACCGAGAAACAAGACCAACAGTAAAGGAAAGATCATAACGTATATAAGTCAATTATAATAGGCTACCAACTAACTGAAAGTATAAGGTGGCATCAACTTCGGGAGAAGTATAGGTGGCAACAAGCTTGACTCCAAACTGGAAGGGAGAAGGGGTTGGTTTACAATCGTCCATGTGAAAGCGATGAAGAAGGTCACAAGCATACTTAGATTGGGAAAGAAAAATTCCTTCATTGATTTGCAAAACTTAGAGGCCAAGGAAATAGTGCAAAAAGCCTAATTATGTCATTTAAAATGTCTTCTTAAAGTCGGTTTTCACATAGGTTAAAAGTTTTGAGTCACTAAAGTAAGGATAAGGTCATCAACATAAAGGACGAGGATTATGAGACGGATTCATACTTTTTTGGTATAGACAATAGGATCAGAATGGCATCTAGAAAATCCAATGGCAATAAGAAAGTTGTCCATTTTGGCATACCAAGCTCGGGGAACTTGCTTAAGACCATAAAGAGATTTCTTAAGGCGACAAACAAGCCTAGATTCATTATGGACATGGCCAGAAGGTTGTTCCATCTAGATTTCTTATTGTAAATCTCCATGCAGGGAGGCAAATTTAACATCCATCTGATGGACCTCCCATTTATGTGAGGCAGTAAGGGCAAGAACAAGGCAGATGGAATTCATTTTGGCTACAGGGGAAAATGTTTCATTATAGTCAATTCCTTCAACTTGGAAAAATCATTTGGCAACTAATCGAGCCTTGTGTCTTTCAACACTTCCATCTGATGCATACTTAGTTTTTTAGACCCATTTACACCTGACAAGTTTTTTTCCTTTTTTGAATAGGTACAAGATCCCAAGTATCGTTTTCCATTAAAGAACGATACTCTTCATTCATTGTTATATCCCAATGTGGATGACCTAAAACTTCTGCAAATATCTCTGGATCATGAGTCTCTGAAACTTGATCCAAAAGAGAAGAGGCTCGTTGGAACTATGAATGTGTCCGACGTTGATCTAAAGGATCACCGACAAGATCACCAACTGCTTCTTGAGTTGAACGGACCCATTTAGGAAGAGGTGGAGTTGGAGCTAGTTTAGGTTCAAAGGACTCATCTAGAGGAATGTGAGCAGGCGGAGGTGGATTTTCATCATCAATGTCATCATCGAAAGAAGAAACCAAAACAGAAGAAGGCACAAACGTCGATGATGGCTCATAGGTTGAAGAAGGCACAAACGTGAAATTAGGCTCACGGGCCAAACAAGCCACAAACGTCGAATTAGGCTCGCAGGTTAAGAGATTTTCATCAAATTTAACATCTCTTCTAATAATAATTCCATTACAATGTGGTTGCAGAAGTTTATAACCTTTGATATCTTCAGAATAACCAACAAATATACACTTCTCTCTTTTAGGTTGCAATGCTTTCCTTTTCTCATCAGGAATGTGAGCCCATGTTATACTGCCAAATACACGAAAGTGACTTACATCTGGTTTAATTTTAGTCCAAGCTTCTTCCGGTGTTATATTTTTAAGAGTCTTTGTGGGAGTGTGATTTACTATGTAATTTGCATAGTTGATGGCTTTCGCCCAATACTTTAGATTTAATGCCTTAGATTGGATCATACAATTAGTCATTTCTTTTAATGTGCGGTTCTTTCTCTCGGCAACATCATTTTGTTGTGGTGTGTTATCGCATAGTTTGTAGCTAGGTCAAGTGGCTATGAGGTAGAAGGAATAATTGGCGTAACAAAAACCTATCCCACCCAATGTCACCATGATGGAGAGGTTCTTTCTCTTTAGGGAGGTTAGGCCCAGGGGAGACATCCCCAGTAACCTGGAGTTTTGAAGAGGCAAAGGTTTCAAAAGTCAAAGTAAAGTTCCCCCTTCACAGGTTACCACCAAAATAGATAGTCCGACTAAACAACGAATAATGAAGTGTAGGCCCAAAGAAGAACACCTGCCCGGAACAAAGCAAACCAATATATATATATGCAAGCTATGATTCAATGGGTTAGTAGTTCAATAGACTATAGGATATCAATGTATAAGCAATTGTGACAATAAATATTGGCGAAGTCAATGTTTGTTAATATAGCAATGAAATAATGTTACTTCACCAATAAATATCAAGATGTTATAGCAATCAATGTATCCAATTAATCCCTCATTCAATAAATGCTTAAAACACCATCCAATTTATTAATATATAAAAAACATTGCATCAAGATGAAATAGACAAGTGTGACGTTAACTTTTTCAGGGTTAGTAGTTAGTTAGGGTTTCATTTTATAAGAGTTTGAGAGTTGTTTCAATCACTTTCACTTCAACATTGGAGGCTAAAGATCAGTGCCTAGGGTTATGGAGTCAAAAGGTGAAGGACGCAGAAGTTGAAGGGGATGAGATTCAAAGGACAAGAGGGAAAGGTTTCAAGGTGTTGCAATAGCAGGGCCTTAAAGACAGAACCCTAGGGGAGAGAGGCTCACTCCGTTGTTGCTTAAGCAAGGCCTCGTGCTCTCTCCTCCTTCCCGGCAAATAGCTATCTCAAAGACAAGTAAAATCAAGACAAGAGAGTTTAAAGAGGGAGAGTGTTGCAAAGGTAAGGCTCTTTCATCAAACCCTAAAATAAAAAATGGCCCTAGGTGTAGATAACCTAGGCCTGGGATGTCCTCTTCCTCTTGAAGTTTAAAGGTACGGCTAGCTTAAGGGAAGAAGAAAGAAAGAGTGTAGCAATGGTTAGGCTCTCTTCTTCTTCTTCAATAGCTAAAAGGTTTTTCTATCAGGGGACATGAGAAAACGACCTACTTGTGTGTTTGTCCCCTAGGGTTTTGATTCAGCAATATTTATAAATAAATGCAACAAATTAAACTACAACCATTCAATCAAGAAGTTTTGCAGAAAAATACTTACAAATCACCAAGAAAATAGCATGCAAACCCAAGTTGTAAACCTTCCTTCAAGAAAAACACCATAAATTGCGAAAAATCTCCTCTCCAAACAAGTGTGCCTTCCTCAAAATAGCCAATAACCCTAATAGGGCGCAAAAAATCAGACCTCACTAGGAGAGTGAGTGATGAGTTATGTCAAAATAAGGATAAAACTCTTCAATATATACTGTATCAATGACCTTTAATTAATTTTAGGTCATAAAAAATATCCGACAAGGATTTAAACCAAAATCATATTGTTTTTACATTAAAATGTCAAATTAAAACCCTAACCGAGTTGTAATAAAGGTAAAGGCCCCTTCAAGGGAGGCGCTAGCCCCTTTTAGGGCAGATGAGGCATCCAGGAGAAAAATGTTGACCCCCCAGAGGCCTCTCTAACATGCCACATGTGCCATTGCTGCCCAGTCTACCTCCAAGAATGACCATGAAGCTGGATGACGTCATGGTAAGGATGGGGACGCTCTGAGCCTTCCAAGGCCAACATTCCAATGAAAAGGTCGGGCTCTGCCAAAGTGCCTCCGATGAAACGTCCTCTTCTTCTTCGATGCAAAACCTTGGTCAAACATTGTCCTGTCTATGCCCCTCTGGCGGGTCTCAACAACCATCTAATGGGCTCTTTAGCCCCGTGGAGATTTGAACTAATCATCTCCCCATCTGTACCGGTCCAAATGGTACCTGTCCATCGGGCATGGTCTTGCACATCAAAAACTATGCCCTCCATGGGCTCATTAGTCACAGGGATCATAGCAATGTTAATCACATTTCATCATTAATATTATGAGACATATGCATAAAAACCCTGATATATCATTCAATAGCTCAAAGACATTACAAAACCTACAATACAAGGTTGCGAAAAAGGACAAGACACCCTATTGGGCTAGTATCCATAAAGAAAGAAAAGTTTCCAAGGGGTTTCATCCAAGCCATGTAAATGAGGTGATGTGGCTAAGAGATGTCCACACATACGGGTAGAGTGAGAGCCAGGGATGCATGATATTATCTGTGGGTTCCTTTGTAGAAGGCAAGTTGTACCCGTCATCGATGTAATTTTTTCCAAGCCTTTTCTTGCCTTTACTCTTTTCTTTATTTGTTTTTTCTTCTTCTTTTTCTTTGTGTTCAAGGGATAACCAGAGGACACTACCTTGGCGTGGTGACCAGAGCTGACGGTGTTACCCACAAGTACTTTCACATAGATGATAAGGTTGGCTCATGATGAGACCCCCTTTCCCTTGGCCATGCAACCAAAGGTCACTACCCTAGCGTGGTAACCAGATAATGGCAATGTCATACTGTTAGGTACCCATGAACCTAATAGGCTGGCTCATGATGAGACCCCCTATCCTCTTGGCTAGGTCTTGTTTATTATTTTCTGGGTCCCTCTTGTTTCTTGCTGAGAGGTTTTTTATTGCCTTCTCGGGGATCCCTAGGTGAGGCATCTCGAGGTTTTATTTCTAGGCTTTTATCTTTTACCAGCTGCTTTTACCTTCTGGGCCTTTAGCCCCTTCTTCCCACAAGATAAGGTGCAACCCTACAAAAAGGTCAATCCAATTCTCGAACAAGGGGAATGGGATAAATGAGCGGGAGATAAGATGAAAAAGTGGTAGTATGATGGGAGCGGACGATGGCTCCTCAGAAATCCCCTCGGTGGCAAACCAAAACCCGTGGGTATAGGCTTGATAGGACACCCTGTCAATCTCCCCAATCATGGTCAAGTGGGTTAATGTAAGATCCAAGCATTCGTCAGAGATAAAAGGAGTCAGATGCATATATCCAAAGGTTATAATGATCAAAAGTGACACATACCATGATACCTGGACCAATTACCTCATGGAGCAAGAGCCTTCTCGGATACAAGACCAAGCCGATGGTGATGGATGTTGTTGCTGCTGACAAGACGAATCTATTGAAAGAAGAAAAGGATGGGCCCTCCAGGGCCATGCTCAGGTCAATCCTGCTCTCGGTACTCCATGTCTAGGACCTGTGGGCCTCGAGACATGATCTCCTAGTTATCCCTAGAAATCGGGGATAACATCTGGCTCCAACTCGGGGACATGTGTTCATCGTAGAGCGCATGAGAACCTCAGAATCTATGGCATAACCTGCAGACCTGCTCAACTCAATAGAGGCATCAGTAACAAAAATGGGGCGGTAACACCACCCCAACATATGTAGCTATATAAATAAAGCAATCATAAATGCGAATATAAAGTGAAGTACTTACTTGTACTTACCTGTTGGCTGGATGTTGGTGTAGTCAAACAACCAGTGAATCCAATCCAGCAATGTCCCATGATACTTGCCTTTGTGCTTCATCATAAACCAAAATAGTGATAAATCAAGCACAAAAATGTCATGAGTTATAATGTATATCATATCATTGGAAATCTCAAAGTCTAACTCATGGAAGCGGTTGGGAGGGATAAAATCCTGCCAATTCCATCTCTGAGGAAAGTACTCAATCCATTTCAAGAAAGGGTCATGAAAAATGCAAGGTTCATAAAACTGACTCAAAGGGCCTACAAACTAGCTACCTAGGACATCCTCACGCTCTGAAGTCAAGGAAGGGATCGACAAAGATCTAGCAGACGACTGGCAAGCTATCAAGGGAAAGTTGAAAAACTGGGATAACTGACTAAAACTTGTAGTACCCAACCAACCCTTGGAGTCTAGGGTTTTCCTAAGAGGAAACTCAACATTAAAAATATACTTCCCAACTACACCTTTAATGGAAAATCACGGCAAAGTAATAACAGATATCTGGAGAAAAAGGTCATGAGAATCCTTCTTCAGGCAAACAATGTTTTTACTCCTATCAAAATCCGAGCATGGTGGTGGTTGATAGTCATCTTCATAGGGTAAATCTAAGTGCTCGGAGGAGTACTCATCAAAGGCCTCAAGGTAAGACCGAAAATCATTAGGCAAATATTGTACGCGGTCAACCTTGGGTGTTTGTGGAGAGCCAGTAAAAATCTCATCTCCCTATTGCCACTGGTCAAGAGCTTGTTGTGATAATTGCAAAGGCAACACTCGGAGATGACTCTTTATGTCATAGATGGGATCCATATCATAGCTAACCGCATCCCACCTACGTCTCCCAACATGTATGAACTCGTCAAAATTAGCTATGTCAGTATCAGTATCATAACATGGAGTAAAAACATCCAATACTTCTGTACTCTCTATGTCATAAGGTAAAAAACCACTAAAAACTTGGAAGGGGGAATAATTCACCTCGCTTAATCCTTCCTATGCAAGAGCTTCAAGTATTTGGATAGCTTCATCAAGTGGAAGATCTACCTCTACATCTTCAATCTTGAGACATAGGGGATCTAGCTTGTCCAAGGGTTCCATTCCTTCTTCACTCTCTGAGTCATAGGACAAGGTATCATCAAAAAAATGGAAAGGAAAATGACTTACCTCATTCTCTTCATCTTGTGCAGGAGGGACGGGATTTTGGAGAGCTTCATCAGACTGAGGAGCGGTTACTGGTGCTTCATCCTCATAATTCACGTCTCTAGTTATATCTTTGTTGCATTCTATTGGATTACGGGAGAGGTCTTGCTCCTCTTCAAGGGGTTGATAATGGTCTTCATAAACCTCGTCTCTTATATCAAAGGATTCTTGGTATTGATCATGATATGCTTTCTTGAGATCTTCTACAATCTCAGTGGTGAATCCTTTGTGGTCTAAGGATACCATGAGGTTTTGAAGGACATCTTCATACGTTTGGCAATCTGGCTTAGTAAGGTCTATAAACCTACTGATGAGGTGTATGAAATATGATATACCCCTGTCCTTGCAACAACTCTTAAAACTATCTTGTAAGTAGGATGGCAGGGTGAGTAAGAACAATTTTATAAGAGCATCCTCTCCTCCAAACTTTATCTCGCTCAAATACTCTAAAAAATTTACGATGTGAGGAGTTGGGAGGCCCAAAAACGTTGGAGAGTTGTTTAGCCATTTTGTATCAAACTAATTTGGGTATCCTCGAAAACTTCTGAAATCAATACTCGTATACATTTGTTCCCAGTGTGCCATGATCCCATAACTTGGAAATATCACAGAAAGTAAGGTGGTAGCCTGAGAAATATTAGTGGAGTCGCCAGATAATTTGCCTGAAACTATCAAAGGATAAGGGAAAACACCCTAGTGGAGTCCCCAGGTAAGCTTGTAAGATAAGGCTCTGAGGCAAGGCTTACCGAAAAGGTTTGTCGTTTGGAGGAGAATTGACTCAGTGTTCCCTGGCAAAGGCGCCAAAATGATATCGCACAGTTTGTAGCTAGGTCAAGTGGCTATGAAGTAGAAGGCCAAACTGGTGTAACAAGAACCTATCCCACCCAATGTCACCACAATGGGGAGGTTCTTTCTCTTTAGGGAGGTTAAGCCCAGGGGAGACGTCCCCGGTAACCTGGAGTTTTGAAGAGGCAAAGGTCTTAAAAGTCAAAGTAAAGTTCCCCCTTCATAGGTCACCACCAAAACAGATAGTCCAGCTAAACAGCCAATAATGAAGTGTAGGCCCAAAGAAGAACACCTACCCAGAACAAAGCAAACCAATATATATATATATGCAAGCTATGATTCAATGGGTTAGTACTTCAATAGACTATCTGATATCAATGTATAAGCAATTGCGAAAATAAATATTGACGAAGTCAATGTTTGTTAATATAGCAATGAAATAATGTTACTTCACCAATAAATATCAAGATGTTATAGCAATCAATGTATCCAATTAATCCCTCATTCAATAAATGCTTAAAACACCATCCAATTGCTTAATATATAAAAAATGTTGCATCAAGATGAAATAACCAAGTGTGACGTCATCTTTTTCAGGGTTAGTAGTTAGTTAGGGTTTCAATTTATAAGAGTCTAAGAGTTGTTTCAATCACTTTCACTTCAACGTTGGAGCCTAAAGATCAGTGCCTAGGGTTATGGAGTCAAAAGGTGAAGGACGCAGAAGTTGAAGGGGATGAGATTCAAAGGACAAGATGGAAAGGTTTCAAGGTGTTGCAATAGCAGGGCCTTAAAAACAGAACCCTAGGGGAGAGAGGCTCACTCTGGTGTTGCTTAAGCAAGGCCTCGTGCTCTCTCCTCCTTCCTAGCAAACAGCTAGCTCAAAGACAAGTAAAATCAAGACAAGAGAGTTTAAAGAGGGAGAGTGTTACAAAGGCAAGGCTCTTTCATCAAACCCTAAAAGAAAAAATGGCCCTAGGTGTAGATAATCTAGGCCTGGGATGTCCTCTTCTTCTTGAAGTTTAAAGGAACGGCTAGCTTAAGGGAAGAAGAAACAAAGAGTGTAGCAATGGCTCTTCTTCTTCTTCAATGGCTAAAAAGTTTTTCTATCAGGGGACATGAGACAACGACCTACTTGTGTGTTTGTCCCCTAGGGTTTTGATTCAACAATATTTATAAATAAATGCAAGAAATTAAACTACAACCATTTAATCAAGAAGTTTTGCAGAAAAATACTTACAAATCACCAAGAAAATAGCATGCAAACCCAAGTTGTAAACCTTCCTTCAAGAAAAACACCATAAATTGTCAAAACTCTCCTCTCCAAACAAGTGCGCCTTCCTCAAAATAGCCAATAACCCTAATAGGGTGCAAAAAATCAGACCTCACTAGGAGAGTGAGTGATGAGTTATGTCAAAATGAGGATAAAACTCCTCAATATATACTATATCAATGACCTTTAATTAATTTTAGGTCATAAAAAATAACCGACAAGGCTTTAAACCAAAATCATATTGTTTTTACATTAAAATGTCAAATTAAAACCCTAACTGAGTTGTAATAAAAGTAAAAGCCCCTTCAAGGGAGGCACTAGCCCCTTTTAGGGAAGATGAGGCATCCAAGAGCAAAATGTTGACCCCCCAGGGGCCTCTCCAGCATGCCACACGTGCCACTGCTACCCAGTCTGCCTCCAAGAATGACCATGAAGTTGGATGATGTCATGGTAAGGATGGGGACGCTCTGAGCCTTCCAAGGCCAACGTTCCACTGAAAAGGGGTCATTCCCCCTAGGTCGGGCTCTGCCAAAGTGCCTCTGGTGAAACTTCCTCTTCTTCTCCAGTGAAAAACCTCGGTCAAACATTGTCCTGTCTCTGCCCCTTTGACGGGTCTCAGCAACCATCTGATGGGCTATTCAGCCCCATGGAGGTCTAAACTAATCATCTCCCCATGTGTACCGGTCCAAATGGTACCTGTCCATCGGGCATGGTCCTGCACATCAAAAACTACGCCAAACTGGCGTAACAGGAACCTATCCCACCCAATGTCACATAATGGAGAGGTTCTTTCTCTTCAGGAAGGTTAGGCCCAGGGGAGACGTCCCCGGTAACCTAGAGTTTTGAAGAGGCAAAGGTTTTAAAAGTCAAAGTAAAGTTCCCCCTTCACAGGTCACCACCAAAATAGATAGTCCGGCTAAACAGCCAATAATGAAGTGTAGGCCCAAAGAAGAACACCTGCCCGGAACAAAGCAAACCAATATATATATGCAAGCTATGATTCAATGAGTTAGTACTTCAATAGACTATCTGATATCAATGTATAAGCAATTGCGACAATAAATATTGACGAATTCCATGTTTGTTAATATAGCAATGAAATAATGTTACTTCACCAATAAATATCAAGATGTTATAGCAATCAATGTATCTAATTAATCCCTCATTCAATAAATGCTTAAAACACCATCAAATTGCTTAATGTATAAAAAAGGTTGTGTCAAGATGAAATAACCAAGTGTGACGTCAGCTTTTTCAGGGTTAGTAGTTAGTTAGGGTTTCAATTTATAAGAGTTTGAGAGTTGTTTCAATCACTTTCACTTCAACATTGGAGGCTAAAGATCAGTGCCTAGGGTTATGGAGTCAAAAGGTGAAGGACGCAAAAGTTGAAGGGGATGAGATTCAAAGGACAGAAGGGAAAGGTTTCAAGGTGTTGCAATAGCAGAGCCTTAAAGACAAAACCCTAGGGGAGAGAGGTTCACTCTGGTGTTGCTTAAGCAAGGCCTCGTGCTCTCTCCTCCTTCCCGGCAAACAGCTAGCTCAAAGACAAGTTAAATCAAGACAAGAGAGTTTAAAGAAGGAGAGTGTTGCAAAGGCAAGGCACTTTCATCAAATCCTAAAAGGAAAAACGGCCCTAGGTGTAGATAACCTAGGCCTGGGACGTCCTCTTCCTCTTGAAGTTTAAAGGTACAACTAGCTTAAGGGAAGAAGAAAGAAAGAGTGTATCAATGGCTAGGCTCTCTTCTTCTTCAATGACTAAAAGGTTTTTCTATCAGGAGACATGAGACAACGACCTACTTGTGTGTTTTTCCCCTAGGGTTTTGATTCAGCAATATTTATAAATAAATGCAACAAATTAAACTACAACCCTTCAATCAAGAAGTTTTGCAGAAAAATACTTACAAATCACGAAGAAAATAGCATGCAAACCCTAGTTGTAAACCTTCCTTCAAGAAAAACACCATAAATTGCCAAAAATCTCCTCTCCAAACAAGTGCGCCTTCCTCAAAATAGCCAATAACCCTAATAGGGCGCAAAAAATCAGACCTCACTAGGAGAGTGAGTGATGAGTTATGTCAAAATGAGGATAAAACTCCTCAATATATACTGTATCAATGACCTTTAAATAATTTTAGGTCATAAAAAATAGTCGACAAGGCTTTAAACCAAAATCATATTGTTTTTACATTAAAATGTCAAATTAAAACCCTAACTGAGTTGTAATAAAGGTAAAAGCCCCTTCAAGGGAGGCGCTGGCCTCTTTTAGGGAAGATGAGGCATCCAGGAGCAAAATGTTGACCCCTCAGGGGCCTCTCCAACATGCCACACATGCCACTGTTGCCCAGTCTGCCTCCAAGAATGACCATGAAGTTGGATGGCGTTATGGTAAGGATGGGGACGCTCTGAGCCTTCCAAGGCCAACGTTCCACTGAAAAGGGGTCATTCCCCCTAGGTCGGGCTTTGCCAAAGTGTCTCTGGTGAAACATCCTCTTCTTCTCCAGTGCAAAACCTCGGTCAAACACTGTCCTGTCTCTGCCCCTCTGACGGGTCTCAGCAACCATCTGATGGGCTCTTCAACCCCATGGAGGTCCGAACTAATCATCTCCCCATGTGTACCGGTCCAAATGGTACCTGTCCATCGGGCATGGTCCTGCACATCAAAAACTACGCCCTCCATGGGCTCATTAGTCACAGGGATCATAGCAATGTTAATCACATTTCATCATTAATATTATGAGACATATGCATAAAAACCCTGATATATCATTCAATAGCTCAAAGACATTACAAAAACCTACAATACAAGGTTGAGAAAAAGGACAAGACACCCTATTGGGCTAGTATCCATAAAGAAATGACAGTTTCCAAGGGGTTTCATCCAAGCCATGTAAATGAGGTGATGTGGCTAAGGGATGTCTAGACATACAGGTAGAGTGAGAGCCAGGGATGCATGATATTACCTGTGGGTGCCTTTGTAGAAGGCGAGTTGTATCTGTCATTGATGCAATTTTTTCCAAGCCCTTTCTTGCCTTTGTTCTTTTCTTTATTTGTTTTTTCTTCTTCTTTTTCTTTTTGTTCAAGGGCTAACCAAAGGACACTGCCTTGGCGTGGTGACCAGAGCTAACAGTGTTACCCACAAGTACTTTCACATAGATGATAAGGTTGGCTCGTGATGAGACCCCCTTTCACTTGGCCATGCAACCAAAGGTCACTGCCCTGGCATGGTAACCAAATAATGGCAATGTCATACTGTTAGGTACCCATGAACCTAATAGGTTGGCTCGTGATGAGACCCCCTATCCTTTTGGCTAGGTTTTATTTATTATTTTCCAGGTCCCTCATGTTTCTTGCTGAGAGGCTTTTTATTGCCTTCTCAGGGATCCCTGGGCGAGGCATCTCGAGGTTTTATTTCTAGGCTTTTATCTTTTACCAGCTGCTTTTACCTTCTGGGCCTTTAGCCCCTTCTTCCCACAAGATAAGGTGCAACCCTACAAAAAGGTCAATCCAATGCATGGACAAGGGGAATGGGATAAATGAGCGGGAGATAAGATGAAAAAGTGGTAGTATGATGGGAGCGGATGATGGCTCCTCAGAAATCCCCCCGGTGGCAAACGAAAACCCATGGGTACAGGCTTGCTAGGACACCCTGTCAATCTCCCCAATCATGGTCAAGTGGGTTAATGTAAGATCCACGCATTCGTCAGAGATAAAAGGAGTCAGATGCATATATCCAAAGGTTATAATGATCAAAAGTGACACATACCATGATACCTGGACCAATTACCTCATGGAGCAAGAGCCTTCTCGAATACAAGACCAAGCCGATGGTGATGGATGTTGTTGTTGCTGACAAGACAAATCTGATAAAAGAAGAAAATGATGGGCCCTCCAGGGCCATGCTTAGGTCAATCCTGCTCTCGGTACTCCATGTCTAGGACCTGTGGGCCTTGAGACATGATCTCCTAGTTATCCTTAGAAATCGGGGATAACATGGTGTATATGGAACAGTGTGTTGCATTTGGATTCCCTGTGTAGTGCAGTAACTTGTAAAATTATTGTTCACATATTTGTCTCCATTATATGTTTTTAATCTTTGAATTTGATGTTCAAAATGTTTTTCTACAAGAGTCTTGTAGGCCAAAAACTTGTAAAAAACTTTGCTCTTAAGTTTAAAGAAGTAAACTCAAGTACGTCTGGAAAACGCTTCATTGAAAGTTAAGAAATACTTGCACCCAGAAAGAAAAAAAAAGGAGAAGAAAGTGGACGAGTACACAAATCACAATGAACATGTTGCAAAGGGCTAGAGGTGTGCCAAGAGGCACGTTTGTCAAAACTATCCCCATAATGTTTGTCGAAAACACAACCGGCACAAACACCATCTCTGCATGAAACGGGAGGAAGACCAGTGACCATCTATTGATTACATAGTTGTTGCAATGAGCGATAGTTTAGATGACCAAACCATTCATGCCAAAGTTTGTTCAAGTCATCGCTATGAGCAACAAAAACTGATGAAAATGATGATGACCCAAAGTTTTCAAACTTGTACAACCTGGTAATATCATCAACAATTTAAGTTGCAAGAACATGTTTAAGATCTTTTAGATCCTTGATTGCAACTTTGTGAGGTGAAAATTCTACGGTTTTACCTTCACCTCAATGAGTGATTTGATATATTGATAGAAGGTTACAAGAAAGACTTGGAACACATAATACATCATTGAAATGACTGTTTTCTACTTGAATTGTTCCAAATCCTTCAACATTAAGAGATCTATCATCATCAACAAATATTTTCTTGGTGTTACATTCATTTAGAGCAGAAAATATGTATATATCCTTAACCATATGATAAGATGCTCTAGAATCAATAAGCCACTCATCAGAAGAAGAAGTAGAAGTTGTATTGAAGGAAAAACCAAAAGCAGAAAGTGCATCTTAATGAGAAAAAGAAAAAGAAGTAGAATCAATATTGATGTTGGATTTCTTCATCGTTGTTTCTAAAGTTGTCATCTTCTTGAAACATTTGGACTCATCATGACCATCTTTATCACAAAAGTTGCAATATCTGTCGATCTTCTTATTTTTATATTTAGCTCATTTCTCACCATTAGGAGTGGAAGTTGTCTCAGTGGGTTTGGGACCCTTATGTTGTTTATTCTGACGAGGATGTTGCTTCTTGGGATTCTTGGGTTTATCTTTTTTATACGCAACTAAGGCTTTGTTGAAGGTACCTACAGTGTTGATCACTCCAAGTTGTACAAGTTTATCTTGCTCTCTAATCAAAGCATCACAAAAGTTCTCAAGACTGGGTTTTGATAAGTTGTCCCTAGAGCCTCTTGCATGGCATAAAAGGTAGATACAAACACAGAATATGTACAAGCTAACTTAAAAAGAATAAGATAGATGCAACGATCTTCTTTTATCTTTATCTTACATTCTTCACATAAAGTTCTGAGTGTTTTAGACTTAGATAGATAGTCTTCAATACAAGAAAAATCACTTGGACTTAAAGTCAGTACTTGATTTTCCAACAGTTGTGCTCGAATAATATTGTGTTTACCAAACATAGATTCAATATTTTCCCAAGCTTCTTTGGGTTTATCAATTGATTGAAGGTGGAACCTTAACTTAGGAGAGATGAACATTCAAATTAATCAACGTGCTTCGTCATTCTTACTATCCCATTTGACTTTCTTATCAGCATTAGTGAGTGATGTTTCATTTTCCAAGGTAATCTGGTACAAGCTTTTACTTCTTAATAAATCCTCCATATGAGATTTCCATTGGAAGTAGTTGGTGTTGGTAAGCAAAAGATTACTTGAAAAAACCATATGTAGATAATATGGATTTAAAAAATAAACTTATGATCTGGATGGAAAGATCTCGAAAAAATAGGATGTTTAAAGAAAACGACATTGAAAATAGACTTTGAATGTGAAAGTTATGCAATTTTAAAAAAAGGCATAAACGATCACCAAAGAACCATGTGATGGTGTAAATTGTTTTATGAAGTGACCCACTTTTATAAAACGAAGTGGGGATCACTTTTACAATGAAGTTACTTTATAAAAGAAAAGTTGCATGCACAATAAATAACTCTAAAATAAAATACTAAAACTACTTATAGTGATTCACTTTTATACTTGAAGTAAAATACACTTTACAATGAAGCATGAACTTTTTCAAAAAAAACAATAAAAAGAGAGACTTGAACTCAAGACCTCTTACTTAATAAGAAAAATTTTAACCAAGTGGTCTAGCAAAACATATTGTATTGTTTAGCAGGAGGATTGGGGGTGTTATTGTTGTTGTTGTGGAAGACTGTCTTGGAGAACTTGTTAACTAAAATTGTTTTCACACAAGAAAAAAACTTCGCTTCTCGATAACAACAAGGGTTAAATTTTGGTTAGCTTACCCGGAAAATGCACATTTTCCTATCTTCTTCTTCTTCTTCCTTTTTTTTTTTTTT